>JAVQJF010059305.1:0-10216 GCA_036023855.1 Gadopsis marmoratus
CCCCCCCCCCCCCCCCCCCCCCCCCCGGTGGTGCAAAAAGCAGGACACAATTAACAAACATGGTAAAAATACCCGCTAATGAGGACAGGCAAAGCTCAGGGGACCTGGTGAGATGGAGGGGTGAGGGAGGGGAGGAGGGATTACGACTAACTCTACATCAGGGGACTGGGGGGGGGGGGCAGGAGTTACTTTGTGACAACACACGTGTGAGGTTGAAAGAATCAGAAAGGACACTCTTCTTCATGGGTCTTCACAGGTCCGCTCAGTGACTGAGTGACTGGTAACTGAGACCTGATCTGGGACCTAAGCTGGGGAGTTCAGTCTAATTGTGCTGGTACAGAGTGTATTGCTGCAGGTCTCAGGTCTGTGTCAAATACGTCTAATGACTTTTTAAAATCAACCCTGATCACGTGCTGTGTCGTCATCATCACAGGAGAAAAATGTGTTTGTTCGAGACGGAGAGTATGAAATGTCGGGAAAATGGAGTTTAATCTTAGTTTAGTTAGGTCAAGACATCTCCAAGCCAAGTTTCAAGTACTAATGATTCTGGCTTCAGTAACATTTGCTGAACAGTGGCAAATTGTGGGCCGCAATTTGGAGACAATGGTGATGCTAAAATATAGTGTAACAACAGCTTATATAGAAAAATGTCTAGTCACTCACTAATGTCACACAGAAATATATATTTAAATACCAGCCCAACTACAGATATGGCAACTAACGCCCCTGTGTTGAATTGAGCAAGGTTATGCTTTATTGCTTATGAATTTAAAAGGGTAATTGTGTTATTTCCTCATTGCAAAGCTACATAGTCTCGCTTCCAGTAAGTACAACTCCAAGTGTCCAGCTCTGGTTATATACCCTTTAGGTGAACTTCAGCTTGGCGTATTGTGTCTGAGTCTACTGACCCGGTTTGGCCTCCATAAAACCTAAAGTACAGATTCTCTGCACCTCCATACCCTCTTCTCCTTCTTCTCCTTCTCCTTCTTCTTCTTCCCACGACCCATATCCACTGTGTGTATGAGCTGTGCATCATCACGCACCACATCCATTGTCTCCCAGCCAACAATGAAAGGGTTAATAACTGGCTAACCTTGAGAGGCATGTAGCTAAAAACAACAATAACAAGAAAACAACAGCAATTCACAAAAGCCTTCCCTCCAAAACAAAAAGAAAAAGAAAAAAAACTGTGACAATGATGCCATCCAGGGAGCACAAGTCCTCCATTGTTGAGGGCTGACACTCCGTATTGTGCCTGGCAGACTCCATTGCCTCATAGCAGCTGGGATGTGCTGGCAGGGGGAAACAGGCCTGACTGTCATCAGCTGGGGGAGATACAGTGTGATGCAAGCAGCATTACATCACATACGATCCTCCAGGCAATCGCTCCTACTCCTACACGCGCTGTTTGACTGGCTGTAAGAGATTCTACGGGATCGTCTCAGGACAGGAAATACAAACCACTTTTTCCATCCTCAAAACGTAATTGAACACATTTCTGAGACACTGTGAATGGGAAGTTTGATAGGGAAGTATTGAAATGTTGTCATTTTTGGGCTATACAGGCTTTGGAGGTCATTTTTGTAATAAAAAAACAAAATATATATATAAAATAACTGTAATTTAAACTTAATATGCACAGGGTAGTCACGTTTAGGGGAAATTACTCTTAAAGTAAATTAATCTTAGAGTCCTATGGTCTGCATTTCCATTCATTATCAAAAATGTGAGGCATTTCAATTGAGAGATTAATTGACTGAATTGCACTGAGTGTATGTATACAGAATTTGAGAGGATTAGGACTCTAAAGGGAGGTCTGCCTGCTAAAAGGTTTAGTTTGACATTTGTTTCCTAAAAACAACAAACTTTTTTCCAGAACAAATTCACCTGCAATTGTGTTTTTTCCACGTTGACGCTCTGCAGCTATTCTTGCCAAAACTACTGAATGTTTACACTTTGCACTTTGGGCAGTCGTGTTATAATTATTATTTCACAAACAATCCTCTTGCATGGGTTTCCTCCAGGTGCTCCAGTTGCCTCCTGCAGACCACAGACATGAACCTAAGGTGAACTGGCAACTTCTGTCTGGAGGCAGGTTTGAAACGGAGGAGATAAAAGTTGCATTTCCAAGTTGCAAGGAGACGCCCACAGGCCCCCTGTTCTCGTTCACCTGCATGCACCCCTGAGGAGCATGTTTCAGCCTTGAGTTCTGTGATAAACTGGCTTCCTGTCCAGCTAACAGCCAGTGTGAATGGATGGCTGGAATAACAAACAACCTTTAAAAGTCAGAATCAACACTTAACTTAAAATTATATATTACTGTATGTACTTATCATTCAGTCATTTTCCTTCTCCATCTTTTTTTCTACTACTGCTGCTTCTGTCCAGCCTGGACTTGAGGTTCCTTTCCCCTTTTATCCCATTGGTGGTTTCCCCCTGTACAAATACAGGGGGTACCAAGCATCGTGTCGCATGTTGTACAGACTGTAAAAGGTCTTTGAGTGACAGACAATTGAAATTAACTTTACTTGTTATGATTGTTAAAATTATGGGAATAAACGGATACTCAAAGGTTTTGACTGGAGGGTTAAATCATCTTCAGATAAGTAAAAGATAAAAAAAAGGATGTAGAAAACATCCAAATTTATCAAATATTATTATTCCCAGTAAATTTTCACATATGCACAATCCATCTCCATGAGTGTAACGTCACATTTCAGTGTGTGTGTGTGTGTGTAAAAATGCCCCCATAGATACTTGTACTGGTTTCAAGCCTTGTAAAACTCACAGAATTGAATGTCTACAAGTCATGATGCAATTAAAATAATGCCTCCCCATTATCTGTATGCAAACAAAATTAGCTACAGGGCTGTTCTGTCAGTTTTGAACTGATAAAAATGTTGACCTAATCGCTGCACTTACCACGCACACACACACACACACACACACACAGACACAAACATGCACAGATGCACACAGACAAACACACACACACACAATCTTTTCAGGCAGGTCCTAATTGCCTATAAATGTCAGTGTGTGTCGGTGTGCGATTGTCTTCTGGTAAATTAACGGGTGGGACTGGCACCTCCTCATTAGACAAGAGATACACGACACAGTGAGAACACACTGGTCAACACAAGTTTGCAGCTACTGGCTACAACCCTGAACTCCCCAGGGATTATATCATAGACAGAAAGAGCGTGTGTGTGTGTGTGTGTGTGTGTGTGCGCATGCGACTGTATGATACGCGTATACATTTTGTATTCATGCGTTTGTGTTTGTGTGTGCATCTGAGTCCTCCTGAGGGAAATTAGTCGTCTCTACCCAGCTCTATCTCCAGGCCCGTCCCTGATGTTTTCCCTCTCTGCCAGGACACTCCCACTCCCATCGGGCCCACACTGCGGCTAGCTGCTAAATACACTGGCTGTTGTTTCAGATGTTGCCAACAGTCTCTGTAGAAATGACTGCCGTTCAAGCTAATTGGGAAACAATATCCAGAAACATGGGTCTCAATAGGTTTAAGCTGTCTTAGATCAGAAGATCAAAAGTGCTGATCTGTGAACATTACTTTGTCTTAGAGATTCTGGTTCAGGTTTTTAGTCCCATTTGTTTGACTGTTTTGGTTTGATTTTTAGCAGAATATCAAAAACTAAGCTTACCTTAATTCAAACAAGACCAGGAGTCCATTCAGCCATGCCAGCAGCTCTGTGAGGCTGCACTTTGGCACAGCAATGCTTTGAGCAAAATGCTAACGTCAGCATGCTAACATTCTCACAATGGGTCCGTAGAGCCATGCAAAAAAACATGTATCCCCAGACTGTCTGCACTGTGATGCGTGCATGCAAGATTTTTCAGTGACTGAAGCATCTGTAGCTTTTCTCCTTGACCAGCATCACTTTGCGAGCACTCACGCAGAGCACAGCGCCACTCTTCACAGCGCTCGGTGAACTTTAGCTACATGTCTCCCCTCTCTCTCCCAATGTTGGTTTCTTTTAACCATGACCACAGTCTGTCCCTAACCGTAACCAAGCAGGCTCATGTGCTTAAACCTTAACAAACCTCAGATCAGAAAACCATTCACGTGGATAATTTTGGAAGGCGATGAATGCGAACTCATGGCGTCATACGCATTTGGTCGGGGAATGATAAAATAGGGCCAGAAACGTACTTTTGAGCCAGCTGTTTCTGTTTCCACATGAGGCAACCGAAGAGATTTATTTATTATCTGGTGCTACTTTTCCAACTGAAAATGTGTCGTCCGTCATTTCTGTGTAACACAAACAAGCATTGAAACAGTTGCTGCTCCTTGAAACGAGTGTGAGAATAGATGTTTTTCAGGCTCAGCAGCGTGTATGAGCCATCTGTTAGACAGTGAATGTGTCTCTGCTTCCTTCACTGTGACAGCGCTCACTGTGAATTACACTGCTGCCGCCAACTGTCTCGCAGACTGAACACAGGGACGTCTCTGTATACAGTATGCTGATGGTACACAGATTATAGTGGTCAGCCTGTCGCTCATAGTCCAAGAAAGAAAGAAAAAGAAGGACGGAAAGAAAAGAAAGAGACAGAAAGAAGTGACACCATTCAGACTGTCCCATGAGTGTCTCCTCTGTGGGTTTGGATGCAGGTGTGAGTTTGTCTCTCAGGCTGTTTTGTCTTTTTTGTATGACACACTGAATAAGGACAAAACACACACATGCACACACACACACACACACACACACACACACAAAACCATCCTGTGTTCACTAGTCAAAACCAGCATGAAGACAGTTTTTCTGTATCGTCCTGAGGAAGAAGTAATCTAATTTGATGATTCCCGTGTGGCTTTCCTCCCCCCCTCATATGTTTGACTGCTTATATTGTGCATTTGAATGAAATGATTGTACAGATTTTCAGTTAGCAATACAACCCACGCTAAATCAAAGATGGCGCAAGGATTTCTTCCTCGCTCAATGACTGGAGTGCTCCTCAGCAGCATCGTGCTCAGTGCTGCCACTGGTGGATACAAGCTCTCTTACAATAGTCTGCCTTATCAGTTATTATTGGAATTTACCTTCCAGCCGCCAGCAACTGCATCTTTGATTTATCGTGAGCTGTACTGACTTCGAGGGAAATCCCTTTTATTTGTAGTCAAGTTGGATTTACAGTCTTCGCAAGGGGTTAAAGGGGTCCAGCTGTACATGCCTACAGCACAGGTTTTGACTTAAGGTAGAACGTCAGAACAGAAGGTTTGAAAGAAAAAGATGATGGAGTCTATCTTAAACGTCCTTAGTTAATGTTGTCTTGAAGCTCAACAATCTCCACTACAATCAGAAACTTGTAGGAGAAAACGCATCCTGACCAGTAACAGTTCTTGCGGTTCCCACGTGGTATCTCCGTGGCCTGTGTGTACAGCATAACCGCTCAACACAAAAAGTATAAATCTTTAATGTTTTGTTACTTTACACCCACCTGATATTGGCTGTTTTCCTCCCAACAAGTTGTTAAGAACTGTTTTTATATTTTCAACATTACTGATATATAAATCTAAATAAATCTCACAAATGCCCAAGTGACCGAAATGTTCCTTTGACTGTGATACGACCGTGAACATGTCAACTGTTGACTTGAAAGAATATTCATAAAGTTCACAAAGAAAATAAAGAGAATGACACACACGTGCAGAGAGACAACACACACACACACACACACACACACACACAATGTGAAGACTCATGCAGAGAAGGAGGATGTGTCTGAAGGCGACAGACTTTCTTTATTCTTTCTCTCTTTTTGTGTTTTCTCTCTCTCTCTCTCTCTCTCTCTCTCTCTCTCTCTCCCACAAATACACACACAAGCACACACACACACACAAGCACAAACACACACGCACACACAATCTCTCTTCTGCAGCAGCCTTTCAGTTCTGTCACTGAGACTGTATGGTGACCCGATCTTATTCTGCTGGTACACACACACACACACACACCCTTTGTCTCTAGTCCATATATAGCCTCTTTAGATTTAAAGCTGTGTATGTGTGTGTGTAGGTGTGTGTGTGTGTGTGTGTGTGTCAGCAGGACAGAACAGGGATGACCCCTGACGGTGCTTTTAGTTGATCTTCGCCATGTTCTGCTAATAGAGGAATAAGCAACTGGGTCATATTTATAAGCTTTCTGTGAATGAGAAAGAGCTGCGACTAACTATTATTTGCATCATCACTTGTCTACAAAATTAAAATCATTAATCCTCTTTGTCCGATTGGCTAGCTTGCCCGTCGCATTTCTGAAACATTTCAGTTTTGTGCGTCCAAATTTTCTCTTGCCTATAAAATATCAGGTAACTCCCCCGTCACAATTTCACCCAGCCTAAAGCGACGTCTTCAAATTGCTGGTTTTGTCGGACCAACAGTCCAAAACCAAAATATATTCAAATTACAAAGATAGAAAACAAGAGATCCTCACATTTGAGAAGTTGAAACAAGTATTTCACATTGATGAGCCACAATGTCCAACCAGCCAGTTATTTTTGATTCATTCTGCTAGTTGACTAAACGTTTACTCAAGTGCAGAACATTAGCCTTATGATGCTAATTACAAGTAATTTAGCCCAAGTTCTAACAAAGTGTTTAAGTTTTTAATATGTATATCACTCTGTAGGATGGACATTTCTGTACTGTGTGAGTTAGCACATGTATGACAGTGGGGTGGCTGTGTGTTTTGGGGGTCGCCGCAGTGTGTGTGTGTGTGTGTGTGTGTGTGTGTGTGTGTGTGTGTGTGTGTGTGTGTGTGCGTGTAGCACAATGTTTGTACTGTGGGGGTATGCAGACAGATGGCCGGGACACTTGTACGTCTGTGGTTGAACAGTCTCACCATTGTCTGTGTCACAGAGAGAGCGGATTGTTGTGGCGGCCTGTCACACTGTAGTGTCTGTAAATCTCACATGTTCTGAGCACCAAAACGCACTCCGACTCCCATAATGTGGCATTTATCTCCAAACCTGACCTTTAGAGTTATTTAAGAGCCCATTCTTAAACCCAACCATTTTCTTTTACATTAGGTTACATTAACCATGAACCCGAGGTTAAGAAAACCAGAAATTATCGATAGATTAGGGTTTAACTTGCTATATCTTATTTTTCACAGTCAGTTATGACAACAGAGCAAGTAACACAAACTCAAAAATCAGATCACACAGGCTGTGACTTTGTGAAATTATAAGCAATAGGTTTTATATTTTATGACACATGGCCAAACGTGTGTGGATTCCTGAACATGCAGCACGACAACGTCAGACCCATAAAAGATTAGAATATTGTTAAATATCACTATCTGAAACCAGTGGTTTACACTCTGCCCCTCGGTTCCAATGAAGTGAAATCTTAATGCTAAGGCAAACAATGATATTTCAGACAAATGTGTATTCCAACTTTGTGGCAATAGCTTTTCTGTTTGCCCCCGTTCCCAGTTTGGTGTGGAAGATCTTGACTTGCCTGCACAGAGACCTGACCTCAACCCCATCCAACACCTATTGGGATGAACTGGAACACCAACTACATGCCAAGTATCCTTGGCAAGTAGTCCACCCTGTTCTCTCCCTGTGTTTCATTTAGTTTTCAACTGTTAACTATCCAATAAAAAGAAAAAATGAATCCTTAAAAATAAGAATTTTGCATAATGCCTTGTTCCCGCAAGGCCTCAAACCAAAGACGACTCGCATGAGCGTTTTCTGATCTGCCAGATCTGCGACAACCAATACCGGCTCTCCTGTGGTTCAGACTGAAGCACGAGAAACATGCTTTCAACATGCGTTCATGTTGAATAAGAAGTCAGACACAATTTTAATACGCGGTGACACATTGTCATATCCTAACGTCGCTACACCCTTCGTTTTCCGCTCTACTAGTTCACATAGAGCCTCTCCGCTTCCACCTGCTACCTCACCACCTGCCTGACCTGTGTGCTGTCTTTTGTGTTGTAAAGAGTAAAGCACCCAGAAAAAGACCTGTATGATTATTGTGTGTATCTTAATGCCTTGATCACAATACTTAATTTTCTTCTGGAAAGATTCACATAAAACTAAACCTTGTGGAAGGTTCACACGCCGGCGTCCCACACAGACGAACACATGATTTATGGTTCAGAGAGAAATGTAGGAGCGAAAATAATTCCCATAACTTCTCAGAACTGGAATAAAATCAAGCTAGAATCGTCTGTATGTTTGTTTGCACTGAGAAGAAACAGACATGTTGAAAGTGACACCTCATTCTAAAAGTGTACAGATGGGATCCAACACAAAAGAACTTTGAACCAATTATCATAATCTCTCTCTCTCTCTCTCTCCCCCTCTCTCTCTCTGTCTCCCTTCATTTCCCCTCATGATTAAACATGGGAGAGTTAAATCAGACGATTAGCATGCTGTCAGGGAGAAGTCTAACTGCTGTTGTGTTTCACAGTGTGAGAGACAAAACGCTGGCCTGCACACCAACAAGCCTCCCCGGCCAGCTACAGTAAACTGGCAAACACACGTCTGTTTGGCTCAGCGGGGGATGACAAACACCCGCCGAGGAGGAAGAGATCAGAGGGCGGGAGGAAGTCAGGAGCGAGTCTTTGGCTTCTGTGTCTCATGGCGCCCGATGTCCAGAAATCAGGGGCCAAACAAGTCATTCTGAAAGGTCTGAAGAAAATACATCAGAAACTAACAGAGCCGATGTAGAAAAACAAAAAACGTCATGGAGGAAATGCTGTTCTGTGTCTCTGCTTTATCTGAGTGTATTATGTCTGTTCTTGTGTGCCGATTCAGAATCAAAAACCTGGTTTCATATACATTTATACATCCAGTATTTTCTGAGGCAGTATCATGGTGAACTCAGATTCCACTACAGGAACTTTATCAGAAACCCAGGAACCTTTCATTGGAATGGAGTTTGATGTACTGAGTGTACAGTCTGTGTAGAGCACTCAATACATTACCTTCATTTTCCTCACCTTCAATGTTCTTTACACAGAGACAGTGCTTTTAGTTGCTAGTTTAGGTCCTGGTACTATGTGGCTGAAAAGGGCCCAAAGTGTCTGTGCAGCGCTGTATACCAACATACATGTGCTCCTGTTTTCCGTGCCCTCACTCAGTGACATTTGGAGGTCGTTGGTGTGAGTTGATGTCTGTCCGCTGAAAGACGTCTCCCTGAAGCTCGCGTCGAGGCTGCTCGGCATGGCCGCGAGCCCGCCGCGCCACGCTTTACCGTGCCGTGTAACCATGCCGACAGGATTGGGCCGGGGTCCAGGAAGACAGTCGGCTCTGGAAGCTGTCAGGAGCAGCTCCGTTTGACAGCATGCAAATGTATGCAAATGAAGAGGTGCAGCCATGACACCTGCACACAGGAGGAATGGACCATGCCCTTCCCAACAGAGGACTCAGTATGGTGGGTACGCTGCCTAACACACACACACACACACACACACACAGCAATCCTTCAGTACTCAGATTTTTTTCCACTCACATTCACAATAACAGATAACAGATATTTAAAACCTTCCAAGGGGTATAGAATATAAAATCTTTTTCTGTTGGATGGAAATCAAAACACTACCCTCACTAACTCTCTGTTTTCTGGACGTCTATGTTCTTTCTGTAAATGTACATCATGTATAAAAGTTTCCAAAACAATCAGAATCACGGTAGGTGATTTTGAAAAATGGAGAAAGTTAGCGGCATGTCCTAACAAAGATGTCTCAGGGTACTTTCTCATGTAGAGCAGGCCAAGACCCTAGACCCTCCATTTTAACAGGCAGAAAGCAGAACCGGGGGGTGGAGTGAGTGAGAGAGAGAGCAGGAGGAAAGAGAACACACTGCAGCACAGTACCACATACAGATGTAAAGTAATAGTAGTAGTAATGTATTGATGTTAATAATAATAGAAATATTAGTCGCAATATAATAATAGTGATACTAATAATAAGAGCAATAACAGTAATAGCTGCAGTGGCTGTCGAGCAAGAACATGGTAACAGCCATCAATGGGATAGGAGTGCGTACAGATGGAGAGGGAGAGGAGGAGAGAAGAGCTCAGTGCATCATGGGAAGTCTCCCGGCAGTCTAGGCCTATCAGGGGTCACCTGAGTCAGCCCTGCTATAAGCTTTATCAAAGAGGAAAGTCTTAAGCCTGCTCTTAAATGTGAGCAGGGTGTCTGTCTCCCGAACACAGACTGGAAGCTGGTTCCACAGGAGAGGA
>JAVQJF010059308.1:0-107676 GCA_036023855.1 Gadopsis marmoratus
GTTTCTGGGAACATTCAATAGTCCAGCAGCAGATGATCGTAGTGTTCTTGATGGCAGATAAGTATCAAGTGATTTGGAGATGTAGCTTGGTCCCAACCCATTTTTGGCTTTATAAACAACAAATAGATGCATACATACAAGAAGCTGAAAAACATATGTTAGCCTGTTACATCCGATAATCAGGAACACTGATAGTGTAACACACACACACACACACACACACACACAGACTCCCACAAAGAAACAACCGGCAGTCTCCTTCAAATTCACACAAAATAACATGTAACTTCACACATATACAGAGAATGTTGTGCATTTTCCAATTTTTTGATATTTTAAACGAGTACTGATTAATGACGACAGTTTTTTCCACAGTGACAATAATCACTAGTTATATCTCTAACATACAAACTAACACGTCCACTCTCCCCTTCACTCTTATGTCCAGCTTTGGTTTTACAGAAAAGGGCTCGGTAAAGGGCAATCAACATGCCATCGGCGTGTACGGGAACGGTTTCAAGTCCGGCTCCATGCGTCTGGGCCGCGACGCTCTCATCTTCACCAAGAATGGTGGCTGCCAGACTGTGGGAATGCTGTCTCAGACCTACCTGGAAAACATCAAGGCCCAGGCCGTCATTGTCCCCATTGTCCCCTTCAACCAGCAAACCAATATCCTTCATGAAACAATAGGGCGTGGGAAGGAAACAATAAGAAGTGTGTGTGTTTGATGTTGGGCATCAGTGTATTTTTATCAGAACATCAAGAACATTATCATGTCAATTTACAACATAAAATTTGAATATCACAGCGGATTTACTTAAATGCAAATAGGCAGACCCAGGCTGTGTAAACAGTAACATAGTAAATAAGTCTTGAAGTAAATAAAGAGCCATAAAACAATTTATTCACACTGTTTGGTAGACAATATGTTGGTTCTAACCCCTTAACTCAGTGTTACAGTCTCTGGTGGTGACTGAGGACTCGGAGGCCAGCCTGGCAGCCATCCTCCAACACTCCATTATCACGTCCCACGAGCAGATACATGCGCACTTTGACTCCATTCTCTCCAAAAAAGGCACCAAGATATTAATCTGGAACATCCGCAGGTCCGACTCATACATTTTCTCATGCTGAATTTAGGATGAAAGTAAATTATATGTGATGTGTTTCAACTGCATGTTAATAATTCAAAATTCAGTTGAAAAATAGTTTGATATTTTGTGAAATATACCCACTGGCTTTCTTGCATGGCGTTAGATGATAAGACTCATGATAATACCACTCTCATATCTGTCCATTAAATATGAACTACAGCCAGGAGATGGTATGGTTAGCTTAGCTTGGCATAGAGACTGAAAGCGGGGTGAAATAGCTAGCCTGGCTCTCTCCAAAGGTGAAAATAAAACATTTTTATCTGACAATTTGTCATTTTTACTCTTTGGTTTTTGTAGTGAGTAAGCATCCAAGATATAACATGTTAGTGAGCTTTAGAGGTGCTGGTAGGCATATTTTGTTACCTTCGTACAGAGCCAGGCCTGCTTCAGGTCTTTATGCTAAGCTAACCATCTGTAGCTTTATATTTACCATCCGGACATGAGGGTGGCATGCAAACACAGGCTCAAAGAGAGACTAGCAAATAAGCATGAACGCATATGATATTTGATTAAGGATTTTTTTAGACAAATCCATGCAAACAACATACGTTCAAAGACAAAGCCTTACACCATCGTAATCGTCATATGAAGAGTAGAGAACATTTAAACTTGGAGATTAACCTTTACATTTTAAACTCACTTGAATTGCTGCTAAGAGAAACTGTTCAAGTTTGTTACGGAGTTTATCAGACTTTCTTTCACTTCCTCTTTACACAGTAGTCTCCACTGTGATCATTACCATCAACTAGTAAGTACTGCAGTTATCAAGATTAGACAGCGCGAACGAAATCAAGCTGTAAGGCGAGAAACTCATATTGTTTTGGACACTGGGGCCCAGGCAACACGCTCAAAAGCCATTTGTGTAGCTTTAAAAGCAGATAATCTGCCAGATCTTATGTTTGCTGCTCCTAAATAACTACAAACTGAGACCAGTGATGTAAAGTGTATCATTACCTGTTTTAACAACTGCTCCCTTTTGTTGTTACCCCCGAAGGGCCAAAGACGGCAAGCCAGAGATCGACTTTGACACGGATAAGAGTGACTTCCGTTTGCCCGATATTCAGATCGAGGAGCTGAAGAAGGGTCTGAGGAACAGTGGATCCCTGAGAGCCGAACAGAACATCCCAGACATGCACTACAGTCTCAGGGTGGGTGGAGAAAATGTAGGACACTTGTGTGACCACGAAAAACAATTGGGACAATGAAGGGTATTGTTAATGATAGTGATTATGAAAGACTAGCCATAAACGTCACTGTTTGGCCTTTCTTCTTTCTTAACCGAGGAGGATATAAGGTTGTTGGATGTTCCACCTTCTATTGCAAGAACCTCTTACATCTTTAGTTCTAAACAGCACCCTCTTCCTGTTTAGTGTCCTAAGAGTGTTCAGTGTTTAAAGTTTTTTCAATCCAGTACTGCAGATAAGGAGAAGAAGTCATGAGAAGTCGTTGGGGGTAGTTCAGTTTCATTGTCAAATCACACCAACAGCATAAATTGACAAAACAATACTACCACAAGGTCAATTTAGTAGCTGTTCTGGAGCTTTCAATGGCATCACAGGATCTTCATCAGCAGATGCAGATGCAGAAATTGTTCAAGACACTGTCTACAATAAACAATAATGATATTTAACGTAATAGAGCATCTTTCAGGCATGTAAGGCATCTGTAAATGTTTATTAAAAACATATTTTTGCTGCCCTATGAGAACCACGTATCTCCAAAATGTCTCATGTTTCATGAGCTAAGAAAAATGGTCCCGCTTTAACTGATGTGAACATTTTTCAGATAATCACCTGGATTTTAAATGGTTTATTTAAAAAAGAAGTGACATTTTTCTCAACCAATAAAGGAACACTTGAAAAAGTCAAAATCACCAAACTTGAAGATGCATACTTTTTGTTAGGACACTTAGAGCTGTTCTGCATGATTTGGGGGTTAATAATTAGGGTTAGAGTAGAATTCAGGGTCAGAGATGTAGTGGTTGTGGTTAAGGTTTGGGTTAGCCCCTACAGTACATAGGAAATACATATGTCCCCATAAAGCGTGTGTGTCTGAGTGTAGGCGTGTGTATGTGCCAGTTTAAGCCACGATCTGGAATACCTCCTCACTACCCAAGACGTACCTGTGGTTTTGTAGTAACACTGCCACACTTTCATTTTAAAGCCACATTTAGATTGTAAGTGGTTTGTGCATCCCATCGCTATTTTTTCAATCTAAGAAACATAAGATTCATAATTAGATGTATTTTACCTGTGTTTTTCAAGAGCATCTTAAAAGTTTTAAAAGCTAACATATCACAATAAATTGTGTTAGCAGACGGTGTCGGACCAGTAAGGTGTTGTAACTTTAAAAATGTCTTACTTCTTACACTCTCTCACTTTGTCTCAGGCCTACCTCAGCATCTTGTACCTGAAGCCGAGGACACAGATCATACTGCGGGGGAAGAAGAATCTGGCTAAGCTTGTGTCGAAGAGGCTGACGCACATTGAGCACGACGTGTACAAACCCCACTTCAGTGTATCCCTACACTATTTGTATGTTTGCTTAGACTAGGATCTGACGAGGCAAAAAAATGTACGGTATTTAACAGATGTTTGAGAAAGGAAAATGAAAGCGAGCCTCGCTGCCCCAATTCGTGCGGTTTTCATATCGATTTAGAATGCGTTTCACTTTTATATGTGTTGTCTCATCTCCTCTCAAGAACTGTAAATTAAGGATTTTAGAACTGTGACTTTGCTTTAGTCTGGCAAAGCCTTGCTATCCTTTTGGTTTGGCAGCGAATTATTTTAAGAATTTGCAGTTCAAAACATTTTCCTTAATGCACAGTTCAATTTTCCGCATTATGCTGTTTAACGAATCGGCTTCCTTCCATTTAGAACTGATTGCAGATAAGATCTATTTCATCATGTAGTTGCATTAATATGCCTTTAATTTGTATCACCCATAAAATGTCAAATGTGGCTTTTGCTTCTGTCCGCCACTGATATCTTCAGCTTGAAAAATATTGACATAACCTTATATTAATAACCTGCCAATATCCGGTGCTGTGAACCTTGACTGGTGTCTGTCAGAAAGAGAAGGTGAAGGTGACCTTTGGGCTGAACACAAAAAACAAAGACCACTATGGCATCATGATGTACCACAAGAACCGGCTCATTAAAGCCTACGAGAAAGTGGGCTCCCAGCTGAAGGTAGAGGAAAAGGATTTTTCTGTGTGTCTTCCAGCATGAAAAAGTGCAGTGTTCACCTCCAAATGTAGTAGTAACCAATGCCTGCCTTATGCTTACATCTCACTTCCCAATATCCTGCAGACTTCAGGTCAAAGGGCAGGAGTCGGGGTCATCGGCATCATCGAGTGTAACTTTCTCAAACCCGCTCACAACAAGCAAGACTTTGAATACACCAAAGAATACAGGTACAGCACGCACATACAAAACACACAAACTCAAGATACACACAAGACATTTTGTGCCAATTTGAGATACAGAGTTAATCAGCATCTCAGGCTGATGCTTGAAAAACAGCAGATGAGCTCAGAAGATAATGCTACATGCTGAATTTGCAAGGTTGTGACATGCAGCACTTCCTGGAAGTGCTTTCAATTTCAGCAAATGTGACCAATAATGGGAGTGTATTACAGCTTTATGACTGATCGCACCTCAAATCTTGATTTTGCTCACAGTACCTTTAAAGTTGCACACCACTGAAACAGACCTGTCATGAAGTATACACCTAATGTGCTCTTACTTGTGCTGTTGTGCTTGTGATGTTAGGAAAAACAGTTGAAGAAACTCACTGTCTTTTGTTTTCATTCCTTTTTCCAAGACTCACCCTCGGTGCTTTGGGCCTAAAACTCAATGATTACTGGAAAGAGGTGACGGAGAAGAAGGCCAGAGAGCGAGAGTTTCAGGCTCTAGAGAGAGATGAAGATGAAGATGACGCTATCGAGTGAGTTTTGGGGACGCGCCTTTATAACGCGTCCCCAAAATAAATGAAAGGCACTTATGATCAAATGTATTACTATTGTTGTTGTTAAGTTCATCTGGTCCATCTGGCACCAAATCTTTACCCAAACCAGCGAAACCACTGGGAGGGTAAAAACCAGTCCACATTCTACAAGCCCTTAATAGATAATGAAGGCAAAAATCCATGGAGATGCAATGTCAATTGAATTAAAAGTGAAAATGGGTCCTTTTTTTCCCAAAGTTTGAAACCAGAGAATTGAGACGCTGCTTCTGGAGCTGCTCTCTAGAGAGTAGCGAAGGAGAGAAAACATGTTGAGGCAAGAGCCTTTGTAAGCAATCAAACTTTATGTACACGGCGTACTGAACTAGAAACAAAAGTATTTTTATCTTGTATGTAGCTTTTGAACGGACACAAATGTAGACTCAATGAGATCATTTGAAACCAATTCTAATAATAATTTGGTGGATGGACTTCCCCTCTTATGCCAGCTTCTCTTTACTGACAGTTCTCATGCATGTACGTCTGTATTTGCAGGGTTCCCATGTGGCTACAGTGTGAAGAGTGCCTGAAGTGGCGAAGTGTTCCTGGAAGTCATTACACTGTGGCTCCTGAAAGCTGGACCTGCAGTCAGAACCCCAATCCACGTTACAGGTGTGTACTTCTCTGATAAGTGATCAGTGCTTAAACCTCTGCTTGATTTTGTAAGATTCAAAACTTCACTACATTAAGCTTAAAGAACTTAAAACTACTCTGAGCTTAAAGTAGGGAGGAAAGACTCGAGGCTTCTACATGTGCCTTAACAAACAGGAGGCCAGTATGTGGTTGTGCGCATGTGTGTGTTGGCTGTAACAGGAAGGCTTTAGCAGTAGTCGAGTTGCTAAAGTAAGATCTCTTTGTCTTTCAGAAGCTGCGCCTCACCAGAGGAAGCAGAAGACAGCGAGGTGCTGTTAACACCCAGCTACCAGAAAACCCACAAGAAGCAGTAAATTCCCATTTCTTTAGACTTCAAACTTTGTGTGTGTGTGTGTGTGTGTGCATGCGAGAATTTGTAAATGGACAGAAGTTTCACGCTGCTACTCTTCGTGCATGCCTGCGTATGTATGTGGGTTCACGTGTCATATTTGTGGTTTCCATCTGTCGGTTCCACGCTCGTATTTCCGGTGGTTTTCCCACGTGACTGTGTTTCTGTGTGACAAGCAGAGCAAAGTCTCGTTCTGCTGTACTCAGTGATCGACCGTTCTTCAAAACATGGTGGCATGTTATTCATAAGAATAATATTCAATGGCTTTTCTTAGTCACTTTGTCCATTTTAAACCAAAAGCATTTTTGACATCTAATATAAAAATATTTATTATTGGAAGTGAATGGCTTATTTGTGGCTACAATCATCAAATTAGCAAACTACCTTAGGTAGCTTAGACTGTTTATCTGGCAGAAATTAGCTAGGTTGCAAGCTAATAAAGTACCGACTAACTTATAAGGTGAATTTCAGGTTTAAGAAAGGTTAAAAATATAACGATAAGTTTAACAAAGCTGATAGTAACCGACTACCAAAACAGCCAATCAGAAATGACCTACTTCAATTACCTGATTGGCTGTGATTGTGGCACACTGTAAGCCCTCTCACATCCAAGTGTCCAAGGGTTTGGGAGAGAGGGTTTTTTTGGATAACAGCAAACACAGAAACACATTTTTTAAGCACAGAATATATTTGTTTGCTCAAATTAGATTTTATTGCGTGATAGTAACTTCTCCACAAAATATAATTTATGTGTCTGCGTAAAGTATTTATCTGTGCTCGAGATGCGTGTTCAGGATACACCAAGTACTGCATATATTGGCTAACGCAGTGCCCTGTGGGACGATGCTGTTGCCAAAACCTTTTATGCCTGATGACTATTCATTTTCTTTTGGAGCCCTTTGCTGCAGCACATCCACTGTGTCAACGCAGAGGCCTGTTTGAAACGAATGAGGAGACTGCGACTGTTTTGAGGCAGTGCTGATACTGGTCTGATGGCAGTCTGACTCATACTGTACATAGACTTTTCACTTTACATTGATTGCGTTACATCATAACGTCAGCAAATTCTTTAAAGTAAAAATCTCAAAAATAGGCAGTGTTGCCTCAGAAGAATCACAGAGATACTTGTCAAGGCAAGCCGCAGAAACAATTACTTACTTACCATACTTTGAGTGTCCGCCCCTCTCAACTCTTTAATCTCCATTTTTTCCCCCACAGAGAGCATCCCAAAAGCAGACAACGAGAAAAATCATTGGAGGTTTGTGAAAAGTTAGAAACTTTAGGCAACTTCCCTATTGATAAGGGCACCAGTGCACTGATTTTCTGTACCACTTCTGGATACATTGTGTGTACTGTAAGTGTTCTTGGTTGTTTGTGTTGCAGGTGCGTGCTTTCCGGGACCAGCAACATCAGATCCTCTCACGCAGTTCATCGGAGCCGATCCAGTCCACCTTCCCATCTGCACACGCGCCTGATCACATAAGAGCAGCAGATCGATGGCACACAGAGGAAAACGCACTAGAACAAGATGAGACAAGCACAGATCACCTGGAAGATTATCATACAGACGCACACACAAATGATGATGCAGAGACACGAAGTACAGCCACAGCTGAGGTCACACACACGCAACGGAAGCCTGTTGGACAAACCACAGTTTTCAAAGACAAAACGGCCTTTGAAGGAAGTGTACTTGCGGAAAATGAGACATACGATCACAGGTTTGAAGATGAAGAGAGGGGCAAAAAGAGGGGCACAAACATGGAGCTGATGGAAAGAGAGGGGGAGGACACAGACACCTTAAGGTGGGCTATGCTGCATGTGTGCTGTATGCAAGAATTTCAGTTCCCAGTGAAAAACCTGCAGAGACTGCGTGACAAAGTCGTGTTGCGAGTGTGTGGTGATGCATTTAGTAGCTGGAACAGTTTCCACGTTCAGCATGTTCTTCTGGCTGTGTTTGTTTGAGAACCTGCTCATGAAGGCAATGCTTTTTGGCTGCTGACTCTCAAATCTCATGTAAAGGCGATCCTCGTACAACAGTGAGCTCTCCCTCCATAGACTATTTAAAGAGTCAAACTCCTTGCTGCCTTTCCCCAAACCACACCTTGTCTACTGCTATGTAACATTTTGAGAGCATTGAGCCAAATATCTCCAGGTTGGCGTTAAAGTAGGTGAAAAAAAGACAATGTGGCAAGTGATAGGCTAGTTATTTAGAGCTGGCCGTTAAAGGCATAACTCACATTGAACATGCTGTTATTTGTTGGGTCTGACTGTAAACACAATACAGGAAAAATGCTGTTTTAATACGCTGACACTGTCCACTTTACAATTACACAGTTAAAGTATAAGATATTAAATTCACTGATTCCTGCAGACAGAGAAAGTCGGTTATTTTCCTATTTCGAAACAACTTCATAAAGGGTCAGTTAGTCATGGGTGAGGGTGTATCTTTGCATCATTTTCAGGCAGATAAGCCCTGACGCTCACATGGAGAATTGTCAGTGCTGTCTTTGTTTTCAGCTGCGTTATCACACAATAATAATGTAACTTGGAAGCCCACGAAATGTTCAGTGTTATGATTATTTAACACTTACACTTATCTTTTGTTCTCTGTAGCCTCAAAAGGAAATCGGGATCGTTATTTTACAATTTGAAAAAGAAGCCATGTCTTTGGGAGGAGCAACAGTTGGACTCGGACAACGTGGCAGAAGAGATGAATCCTGATAAGCGAAGAAAGGTGCCCGAGACGCTGTCCTCGGAGAAGACCAAGCAGGACAGCAGCCGCCAAGTGGAGAAACCAGGTGATACGGCACAGCGAGCCCACGCCAGCCTCACCTGGACCCACTCACTCCCATCCACCCAGACTGTGATGGTGTCGCCTCTGAGTCGAACAGAAGGACCACGGAGCAGACCGCTGCCTCCGGAAGGGATTGACTTGGAAGCGAACTTGCAGAAGCTGGCTGAGTTGGAGAAAGAAGCCCAGAGGCTGCGGAGGCTTCTAGGTCTGACGATCAAAAAGACTACTCAAGGCACGATGACCACGGCTGATAGCAGAGCCGAGCAGCCAAAAGAAGGGCTGGTGACTCCGCCAGCATCCACAGCCACCAGAGAGGTCAGCTGCCAGACGGACGTAGCCGAGGTCAGCAGAGTTTATACCCCAATATTTTAGGTTGTGATGACGATTGTAAATTAAATCATATTTATTCTCTTAATGGCGGTGTAGCCTCTCGTAAATTGCTGTGGACTCTTTTATTTCTTTTAGTTGATGCATTGTAACATTGTCAAAGGCATGATGGCCAGAAATATACCATAAATAGCCTACCTGACAAAACAATAGTCACTTTTATAATACTGAGTTAATACAATAGTTAATCTCTCTGTGGCATTTATATGCTTAGAATTTGCTTTATAGTATTTTCTACACACACAAAAAAATATAATTTCCCTTGTTAAAATAAATCCCAAGTAATAAGATATATATGGTACAAAAAATATGTGGTGTCATGCTGCTGCACAGTTGCTTAGGAAATTACTTGGAAGAGATGGGAAAGCTGGTTCGGTATATTAAAATCAGTGCTTAACTAAGCTTTAAATGTCCTGACACTATTCATGTGACCTCAATCACATATGGGCGCAGCGCCTGATAGAGAAAAAAACTGCTGAGGTGACATAAAATGCTTTATTCTAGGCCATCTAAATTGGCTCAGGCTCATTCATCTTAAATGAAGATCTAGCTGCAAACTCTTTGTAAGTAATCTTCTACTGTCCTTCCTCTGCATCAGAGCTCCTCTTCCTCCAGCAGCCAGGCCCAGGCTCCAGGACTTCAGGGGCTGGTGGTTCAGGGTCAGAGAGCTGTGTGTGGGCCGAAGGAGCAGCCTGAGCAGAACAGACCCAGGAAGGAGAGGACAGAAACTCCGAGCAGGATGAGAGTCAGTGAGAGCGAGCCCTGTGAAGACAGCAGGTGTGTATTCAAGACAGACATGCAGTTGCATACACTGCCACCACTGGCTGTATGTAATGGAATTTTAATTTTAAGAAGTTCTTAGTTCATTACATCTTCGTATTGGGCTCATGCTGGTCGACACCTTGCTTGTTTTACTGGTCAGAAATTAGGTACTCGGTCATAACTTTTATTTAGAGATTTTGTTAGCGAATGGCAGTGAAAATCCAATTACATTTACTATCGCTGTACATACAACAGCTGAAAATGAACATCAGCCCAGACTGTGGCTTGGCTTCACTTCATTTTATTAAGTTAGATTTTCCAACCACAGCTCTCAGATATAAAAAATAGTTTCTTATTCCTACAGTATAAGATCTTGAGTCATTTCCTGTAGCTGGCAGGACTACATTTGAGTGCACCACGCAGGGATGTAAATGTAACAGTTTTTTCTACTCACGCTTATCCAAAAACATTTAAGTTTTGTCCATTTTTTTTTTACACTCATTTAGACATTCTTGTTCTCCATTTCTACCAATATCTGAATGAAATGAAGACTGAAATGTTTAATCGCGGTAATAATGAAGCTGTTCCCCAATCAGATTGCCGCAGGAGAATCTGCACGACATACGTAACAACGTGGTGTTGCTTCTCACCGCCCTCCTGCCCCAACTGGACCTGGCTGGCATCAGTCTGGAGACCACCGACATAGACAACATCCTGCAGCAGATCGTGGAGGTCAACTCACTGAAATTATGATCAGTACTCTTAGAAAATCCATCAGATTTCTTTTGGCAGCAATTTCTATGCTTTTCCTATATTCTTATGCAAACTATGTCTAGCCCAAATAGACAGTATATAATTATCTTTTAATGCTGACTTAATCACATTCACTTATGTTATTTTTCTGTTACTGGTGGTGCTTTGCTGGTTATGCAGCTGATTATAGTAACTCAGCGTGCCAACATTCCATTGTAGATATACATCGATCAGCCATAACCTTATGACCACTGAGGTGAAGTGAAGAACATTGATTATTTTGTTACAATAGCACCTGTCAGTGGGGGGATACATTAGGCAGCAAGTGAACATTTTGTCCTCAAAGTTGATGTGTTGAAGCAGGAAAAATGGGCAAACATAAAGATGTGAGCGACCTTGACAAGGGCTAAACTGTGATGGCTAGACGACACTGCAGCTCCTGTGGGGTGTTCCCTGTCTGCACTGGTCAGTACCTACCAAAAGTGGTCCAAGGAAGGTGAACTGGCAACAGGATCAAGACTCATTGATGCACGTGGGGCGCGAAGGCTGACCTGTGTGGCATATGTTTTTACCACAAGGTTGCAGAAGAGCTTCTGTAGCTCAAACTGCTGAAAAGGTGAATGCTGGTTCTGATAGAAAGGTGTCAGAACACACAGAGCATTAAAACAATGTGCCTGGTGCTCGTCTATTTTAACTTTATTTTTGTTGCTAGCCTGCCTGCCCAACTGCTGTATTTAATATATACTACAGTTGTGAGGATTTTAATCTGAAATGGTCTTCATTTTAAAAAAAGAAAGTGTGCCATATTGCATTTGTTTGTTTGTTTGGCTTCTGTTTTTATTGAATATTTAAACTGGTAGTATACACAAGTGGCACCATAGATTCATGGAATAATGCTTGTTTATAAATGTGTTTACATAAGACTTTTTACATTTGTATTAAAATACTGAAACCGTTTATTGTACACTGCCTCTTCATTTTTAAAGGGTTGATTAACGCTGCTCTTCATCTGTCCAACGAAGTAATGCAGAAGTACTGTAATACCCCTTATTTACCACAAGGCTGCAGTAAATCCTAGTAATGAAAACACGCTTCTCTGATGTCCACATCATTTCATTTGAACATTTCTGTTTGGACTACAGTGTTATTGTGTTCTAGTACAGTTATGCGTTCACACTATCAGCCAAAAGCAGCGTCATGTTTCATTAAATCATAAGTTATTTCTTTATAACTTTTGATTAATCATTTACTAATGCTTTATAGATCCGTTATAACCTATTAATAACGCCAATCCTTCGTTTGGTGTTTACCCTTTCTGCTGTAATAATGCAGCTATAAATGTTCCGTCAGTTAATACGCGTGTGTATGCAAATGTTAATAAAAGTTGTTAAATGAAGTGGATTTCAGTCCAGGCGATGCAGGATCAACACCAGGCGAAGGATTTTCTTTTCACAACCTGGCAACTAAAATTGTTGAAGCATTAGTAAACGAATATGTATAACTTCTGAAGCCAGTCCCTGGGTGGTTGGGCGCGTCCCCCGGGAACTACAATCTCACGCGCACACGCCCCTAAACTTGCCCTCCCTCCACCCTCCACCCTCCACCCTCCACCCGCTCCCTTTAAATGTTTCAGCCCACAGGAGGAGCAGCAGAGCCCGTGGCAGCGTTTGACCCCGCCGGGACACCGTAGAGTTGACAGGCGCGGACACCGCGATGAGCGCGACACTTCTGCCGCTGCCGCTGCTGCTGCTGCTGCTCTGCGCCGCCGCCGCCGCCGGAGGAGGAGGAGGAGGAGGAGGAGGAGCGCAGCAGCCCGCCGCCGCCGTCAGAGAGTATTATATAGCAAGTGTAGAAATCGGTTGGGACTATATCCACCTGGACGATGTTGACCCAGCGTCTGACCAAAGGTGAATATTTCTTGGTTGAACACACACTGATATCACATTTAGAAATTCCCAATTTCCAAAGGCTGGTTTTATTAAATCACTTGGAATAATCTGGCAGAAAGGATTGACACAAGTATGAGGCTTGTAAGACAAGCTCGTGTTTGTTGGGGGGATTTATTAGAAAGTGTTAAACGTATAATTGTACAATATGGTAAAATGTACAATTATTATTAAGAGGGGTGTTTTTTTTTTTAGTGTCTCCTGGCAGTTTTCTTATTATTTGATTCCTTTGGTTTCATTGACAGTCTGCATTTTGGGTTTTTATAGGAGGCTATCCGAAGATATTCCACAAAAATACATCAAGGCAGTTTATAGGGAATACACGGACTCCACATACACGGTCCCAAAGCCAAGGCCGGCATGGACAGGTAGGTCGCCACTTTTGAAATTTTTAATTTTCTCCATCAATCAAATATTTCAGAAGGATTGTGTCATTCATATCACATTTTTGTTAATGGTTAATGTCCCTCAATGTAAAGTAAAAAGTCATATTTCCAGTTGTTTTACAGTCTAGACAGCGATTTGAGGACCAATGTTGTGGACAAACATAGTCACTTTTCAACACAAATAAGACGTGATAGTTGTCAGTTCTGTTCCAGAGCATCTTCAGATTTGTTTAAAATTAGGGGTTCATATGTATGACTTCTTTATGAACGTTGTGTCTTCTTGTATCAGGTATTCAAGGGCCGGTGATTGTCGCCCAGGCTGGTGACAGAGTGGTGCTCCACTTCAAAAACCTGGCCTCTCAGCCCTACAGCATCAGCCCTGTGGGCATCACCTACTGGAAACAGTCTGAAGGTAGTGAGCTGAGTGGAAGGAACCGCATTGAACTTTTTAACTTTCTCTCATGCTCTCCATCACAAACTGAACGTTAGTCAGCAGCGTTTTAAAACGGCAGCATTTTTTGACTCAGTATGTTGACTAATAGTCAATTCCATTAAATTCCATGTTGCAGGGAAGATGAGTCAATGGCAAAACAATTCTGCTTTAACAGCATTAAGGAGAAATACAAAGTTCATCCTCTTACTCCCATGAGGTCTCCCAATGAAACACATACAGAAATCTAAAGCGGTTAAAATATCTTATTTTAGATGCCTTTGAATTACATTACGGGACTGCAAAGGAAATAATTGAATATTCCCATTCCCAGAACACGTGTCTCTTTCAGTTTTTATTGCGTTTCTTGCAAAGTCACTAGAGGTCCTCTATAGGATTGTTTTGTCCTTCAGTATAGTGTATCTTTTAAATTAGAATTCCTGTACTCCTTTCTCCTATGTAGGATTAGACCAAGTTACCTGCATTCATGGGACACCAGTTTTCCTGTTTTTGACTCACCTCTGCTGCTCAATGAATATAGGGGAGTCATGCTGTGTCTTTTGTTTCCAGGAGCCGGGTATGATGACTCCACAGCAGGTCAGGAGAAGGAGGATGATGCTGTTTCTCCTGGAGGATACTTTGAGTACATCTGGGACATCAGCCCTAAAGACGGCCCCACCACCAGCGACCCAGAGTGCCTCACCTACTCCTACTCATCCCAGGTGGACACCGTCCGAGATGTAAACTCAGGACTCATCGGTGCCCTGCTCATCTGCAAATCAAGTCAGTGTGTGTTAGGGCAAAGGCAGCTTTGACTTGTTGTGGTCTTTCACATACACAGACACGGCATCTAACTTCACCCATGAACATACATTATGTCTATATTGTGTCTTTGTATCGTTTATTGTTATTTAAAGCTCACCCTGTCATTACACGTCAACGCAAAACCAAATAAAGCTGAAGTTGTGCAAATATTTACAGGTGGCTACAAGCAAATTATACCATTTGTTAAATTAAACCGTTATTAAACCACAGTTGTTTTTCTGGCTAAGTTACATTAGACCTAATTACAATGAAGGAGGAGGCAATGGCAAAAAGAAAAGATGATCAAATGTACAAAACCTGGCCTTCGGGCGAAACGTAGCATCTAGCTGTAGCGGGTTAGCCCAGCTTTTCTTTCAACCTCAAACTAGCCAAATGGCTTTATTGCTACAGCTAAGATATGCAAGGTAGCGTTGACCGGCATCATGAAATGCATTAACTGTAGTTCCAAAATTATCTTTGACTCTGTCCATTGAGGTTCAAGTCGAATGAATAAATTACTGGCTTCAAAACAGGTCTGAAATGAGTATCTAAGCATTACAGCTTAGTAGTTAGCAGTTGTTTGATGATGTACTAAGGCACTTGGATGCTTTAAAGGTAAATGCCAGCACTGACAGTGCTGGCATGCTGATGTTATTTCCTAGTTTCTAGACACTAGTAGCCGTCTCAGTGGGGGTTTATCTCAAACTATATAAAAGAAAGATAAAGATGCTCCTGTAATATTAAGTCTGCACAATAACATTGCAAGCATATTATCACAACTTGCTTCTTGTGCGTGTGTTTCCCCAGGTGCCTTCACAGATGATGGCCAGAGGAGAAATCCGGCATTTGTCCTGCTGTTTGCAGTGTTTGATGAGACCAAGAGCTGGTATGGAGAGGTAGGTGAGAGGAAGAGCAGAGAGAAGTTCAAGAGGAGCAACGACAGGAAGGAATACCACACCGTCAATGGATATGTCAACGCTACGTTACCCGGTAATGACTCTCACTGGCTGTAGACTGCGAGATTGTTCCATGAAGTGGTGTTGTAATGTTAAGTGTTGCCAACACTGTGTTCACTGCTGTATGTGGTCCGCACAGGAATTTGGCCTCATTTTCTCTCCCTCTCTGTCTGTGTGTGTGTGTGTGTGTGTGTGTGTGTGTGTGTGTGTGTAGGTTTGACAATGTGTCAGGGCCCTAACAATGTGTTTTGGCATGTGATTGGGATGGGCACAACTCCAGAAATCCACTCCATTCAGTTTCAGGATCACACTCTGCAGGTAATTCAAGTTTGCACATAAATAACAAAAGCATCCTAAATTAAATATACTTCTTGCTTAATTAATACAAATTAGAAAAATTAAATAAATTGACTCACTTGTTTATTGTCTTTCTTGTCTGTCAAAATCAGATTTTATTTAAATATAAAATGAATAAATTCTACTTAATTATTAATTTTATTTGCTGGGAGTATTGTGCTAAGACAGACAACAAATTCAGTTGCAGAAGAATTTCAGTCCAGTAGTAGAAATACACATAAATACAGTCTAACAGCATCAAACTATCTACTGCACTACTTCTACTTTGCTTTGAAAAGCTTTTCAAAAGGTCAGTAGCTTGTTTAAACGAATAGCTTGACATTTTTTGGAAATATGTTGTCTTTCTGAGAGCTAGATAAGAATAACACCAGTCTCATGTCTGTATGTTAAGTGAGGAGTTGAAGCCAGGAGGTGATTAGCCTAGCTTAGCATAACAACTGGGAATAGGGGGAAACAGCTAGCCTTGCACTGTCCAAAGTTACAATACGCCTTTCAGCACATTTAAAGCTCACCAATTAACACTTTTATTTAAACCATTCCGAAACAGTAATGTAAAAATGACACATTGTTGCCTCCTGCTTTCAGTCTTTGCTAACCTAAGCTAATTGCCTCCTGTCTCTGGTGTCATACTTAAACACAGTGATAACAATCTTCTAACTCTTTGTGAAATAGTCTTATTCGCACACAAAGTAGGATGATTGTGCAAAGTCAGACCACTCTTTTATTCTCCCTGTCAAAACCCAATTCAGCATTTTCTGCTATTAGAAAATCTTATACATTGGCTTTGTTTGTTTTAGGTGATGACCCATCGTAAAGTCACCATGGAGATGACTCCTATGACATTCATCACTGCAGAAATGAGACCTGCTACTGTTGGCCGCTTCCTTATCAGCTGTCAGATACATGCTCACCGCCACGGTAAGAAAGGCCATATAAATCAACTGTACATACTGTTTATAGCATGCAAGAATTGTATATTATATTTTGTATGGTATATTGTAGATATTATTTTGCCATTTTGCACGTGTGCGCTCATTGCTCATTTCTTGGTTCTTTTACTTTTATTCCTAGATCTGCAATTCTGCTCTTTTATATTGTTATTTTATTTTTTACTTCCTATTTTTATATTATTCTTTCTGCAGATCTGCAATTGTGATTTTTTATTGTGGTTATTCTCATTGTATTGATGACGGTGCTGCTGCTGCAACAAAACAATTTCCCTCCCGGGATCAATGAAGTACACCTACCTACCTACCTACCTAGCTACCTACCTACCTATCTATCTATCTATCTATCTCCTAAATCTGTCACAATCGGTTTCACTAATTAAATTAATTCAATCACCTCTATTTAAATGGTAACTCTGACTGTGATTGTGCACAACTGCTCTGCCCAGATGGCATGAACGCTTTGTTCGTGGTGGAGAAATGCCTTGCTCCTGTGACTCTGCCGGAACGTAACGTCAAACACAAGAGTTACGGGGACTACAGTGAAGAGTACAGTGACGAAGATGTTGAGGATTTGTACAACACCATAAGCTTTCAGCCTAAGAAACCACAAGTGCAAGCCAGAGCCAGCAGGGGACAGCAGTCAATAACCTGGCAGCATTACATCGCCGCTGAAGAGGTCACCTGGGACTACGCTCCTCATCTCAAACCCGCAGACAGGTGAGGAAGATGGAGGAGGTGAAGGAAGAAGATTAACAGAAAGTGAGTCGCTGAATTGAATTGATTGTTTCTTTTCTCTTTGACACATCAGCCAACTGCAGTCTGGATATTTACCTGCAGCTCCCCATCACCTGGGCTACAAGTATAAAAAGGTGGTGTATGTGGAGTACACAGACGGATCTTTCACTCAGAGGAAGAACCCTGCAAAGACACTGCTGGGTCCACTTCTGAAAGGAAAAGTCAATGATCAAATCCAAGTGAGTGGGTCAAAGGTTTGAGGACAGAAATGATTCCAATTGGCCTTTTGTGCATGATGAAAATTGAGCTAAAACACAAAACAGTATGAACCGTAGAAAAACAGACGTAAACGTAGGTAGATCTTTCTGTGGCTTTCTTCTGATCTCCCATTGGATTGAATTGTGTCTCCAGATCACTTTCAGAAACCTGGCCAGTCGCTCTTTCAATATCTACCCCAACGGTCTTACCAAGGTCTTTCCGCTGCAGAGATCCACAAATGGTAAGCTTAAGCACGGACACAATCCAACAGACAAAACTAATGTTTTTCTAATTTGATTGGTTTGCTCAGAATTTGAGTGCCTTTAACTCAAAGGGCTTTTCAGAGGACTTGTTAAAATGTTCAGGCGTCTCATCGCTAAAAACTGGTTAGCTGGGTGCTTCAAATCACATTTGATTGAATTAATATACAGTATGTACAGTATGTATACTCCCTAGAGTGCAAGTTAATTCATCAAAAATATTTTAATGTTTTACAAGAAGAGAAAAGAGTCAAATATTGATATATAAATACTTTTTTAACACAGGGTCACAGGATTAGAACTTGGAGTAGCAGGTGGTAGCATCAAGTGGTAGCATCAAATAAAAAATACTATGGCTGACATCCCCCTCCCCCCACTAATCAGACCGAAGACACTAAGTTGAATGGGTTGAACCAACACATATCAAGCACCAATTTTGTGTAGACTTATTTCATTTTCCACAACCAAAAACCTTATAATAACCTAAATCCTGCTGTAATCACATACAAATTATAAACATATTATGTTTAAGATTGTGTGGCATACACAAGAGATATTAAAATGTTGAAAGCCTATAGTATATAATAATCTACATAACTGAATTAAATGAAGGTTGCATAAATAATTAATTTTCCTCTGTAGTCACTTGTCTTTGTAACTGCACTTTACTCATTTTTTTATTTGTATTCCTGATAATGATAATTATAATGATAATCAAGTTTTCAAATATACTCAATACTGTAATGAAACAAAAACGTATTGTCTAATGTTTTCAGCATATTATGTTTCTTACTTTTGTCTTTAGTGCCCTCTATTGGTCTTATTCTCATGTTATTTTCTGTTGCTGCAAATCCCCAAATTCCCAATATCAACGTTTCATCTAATCTCATCTAATTAAACAGCTGCAGAGAACTTGCGCTCAATGGCAGTGCCCCCCAACGGGACGTTTGGCTACGTTTGGAGGCTAACAACAGATGACGGGCCCTTGGAGGGAGACCCCCTGTGTCTGACCCAGCTGTATCAGAGCACCATCTCCCCAGAGAGGGACCTGGCCTCCGGACTTGTGGGCACACTGCTCATCTGCAAGTACGGCGCCATCGACAACAGAGGACGCCTGGTGAGAAAAAAACTTGTGCACTTTTTACAGGCTAATCACCTAAGGGGAACCATATGATCAAAATACACAAAGATGCAAGTTGCAATGTTGTCTCTCACCTGCACGAATGTAATATAAATACCCTGTGTCTCTTGTATTGAATCTATTGTTGCATGCAGTTGGGCCCAGATAAAGAGTGGAGCGTGATATTTGCTGTGTTTGATGAGAACAGAAGTTGGTACATCCACGAAAACACAAAGAAGTCTAACCAAAACCCCACTGACCCTGAAC
This sequence comes from Gadopsis marmoratus, assembly GCA_036023855.1. Classification (NCBI taxonomy): domain Eukaryota; kingdom Metazoa; phylum Chordata; class Actinopteri; order Centrarchiformes; family Percichthyidae; genus Gadopsis; species Gadopsis marmoratus. The sequence goes on from JAVQJF010059308.1 coordinate 19,310, forward strand.
TCTACAACTCCAATGTCATTTACAGTAAGTTCACCACAGAGTGACATTTGTATATTTACTTTCTCAACTGTTGTTAAAACAAGAGAGATACTCAAACCTGCAATAACTGATTTTTCTGGCTACCTGGTTAATGTACAGTAAGTCCAGTATTCACTGTCTTTTAGCTCTGTTTTTGGTCTCTGTGATTTCTGTGGTTTCTGTGAAACTGTGATTTTCCCTTTGCCTCCAGGTGTAAACGGCATCATGTTCAGCGGGCGGCAGTTTGTGATGTGTAAAACTGATGTCACCTACTGGCATGTGGCCAGTGTGGGCACCCAGAGTGACTTCCTCTCTGTTTACTTCACGGGAAACCTCTTTCAGCACCAAGGCCTCTACCAGTCCGTCCTCACCCTCTTCCCCATGACTGGCATGACTGTTCCCATGGAAACCGAGCTGACGGGTAAGACTGAAGTTTTGGTCGTTTTTGCTGCAGAGGCAGAGATCAAATCATTGGTTAGATAATGTTGGTGGGTGAAGACGAACTTGAAGTAACTCATTAGCTTATGACTTTCAGATTTACTATGTTTAATTATCACAAAGTAAAGCCACTAATGTTGAATTTTTTTATGTATTGCTTTGGTGCTTTGGAATATAGCATTACAAATAAGGCGGCCAACTGTGTCTTCCAAACTTCCATTTGTCGTATTTCTTTACAACAAGTTACAAAAACAAAAACCATTATCAGAATATTTTCAAAGATGCTTTACCCAATTACAAATTGTATACACAGGTTCTTGGAATTTGGAATGTACTGCAGTCTTCTGTGGTCCTATGACTCAGAAGAGTTAAGTGCAACATGCATGAGTTGGTCGCAGAGCAGAGCATCATTTCAAAGGTGTCAGCTGACGGCCATAGCTCACGAAGGACGCATCATACAGTCAGAAGAAGTAGTCAGGCTGCAGAATCTGAGACACGCTGCTTTCCTGAAGCATTGACACACGTCGTTGCTGAAAAATAAAACCGTGGGGATATCATATTCCTAACATAGAATCATATTCATTGTTCTGTCTTCTCTCAGGTGAATGGGAGATCAGTGCCTTCGATGGCAGCCTCAAGAGCCGGGGGATGAGCATCCGTTACACCGTTCGTCCCTGCGACAATGGAGACCTCCCGCTAATAGATCGTGATGGGGATGAAGATGATATCTCGGACTATATCGATCAGATAGAGCTACAGCCGAGGGGCAGAAGACCTCAAAATCACACAGTGTTGGTTCAAGTGTGCAAGACACCCCTCGCTGACAACAGTACTCAATCGGTAAACACTTCCACTCAAAATGTCACTAATGGTAAGACTGAGGGGACTTCAGCCGAAGGACAGTCAGGATGTCAGCCGAAGAAAGTGACAGTAACATCACTGGAAGGAGGAGATGCGAACATGGTGTCAGAGGGAGGAATCCCACTGGATATCTTGGAGGAACTAGGAAGAGATCGGGGGTGGACAGTGTCGCAGAATGGGACCGACCCTGGAGACGAAAGAGGCGGCAGACAGACAAGACAGGCAGAGGGCAACTGGACAGGTGTAGATATCAGTTCTGAGGGAACAGGGCTAGAGATCGGAGAACAGGCTGGGGAAAATAGGACTGACACTGGTGCTGAGGTACAAGCTGAGGAAAAGACTGAAATGTCAAGTGTAAATAATGGGACAGAGGGAGAGCTTGAAGAGAGCAACGACATCTTACCGAACGGCAATCCACTGCTGAACAAGAAGGGCTCAGCTGTAGAAATAACCAGTGTAGAAGAGATTAATCAAAACCACATTCAGTCTAAACCTGAGCGACTTACAGTGGATCTGCTGGAGCTGGAATACACTGTGGATAACAACAAGACAACAGGGATTGATCTGTCCCTCGAGTATGATGACTACAGCCAAGAGGTACTATTTTACGTGTGTGTGTGTGTGTGTTCTATGTACATTTATGGATTGCATACAATTCCAAATGTTGGACCTATGTGCCACAAATAGAAACACGTCCCCCTCGCCCACAGTAAATGCTAAATTTTGTCATAGGTGAACAACATGTCAGACGTATTTGCCACAGACTACATGGACCTGCGCTCTGGAGAGATCAGATATCGCACCTACTACATTGCTGCAGAGGAGATCACCTGGGACTACGGCATCAGAAAACCACATCAGCTCATCAAACCCAGGTAGGAATGATATTTCATCCAGGTTTCCACGCGGGACTTTAAAGGGATTTTTTGACAATTTTGGGAAATAGACTTGTTCGCTGTCTAAAGCAGCAGCATTGATTCAACTCTGCTCTTTAGAGAGATGCGTCGAGGGATGAGGAAGTTCCTGCCAGAGTATAAGAAGGTGGTGTTTCGAGCCTACAGGGATAAAGACTTCCTAAATCCTGTAAGCATTGGAGAGCTCCAGGAACACTTGGGAATCATGGGACCTTTCATCAGAGCAGAGATTAATGATCTCCTCACTGTGAGTGGTACTGTAGCTAAGAAAATAAAATAATAAAGAAGTCTGGTTTATCTGTAGTCTCAGTAACTACTTCCACTTCCAGAGACAACTGTCTCTGATTTTTTATTAGTGTCCTCTCTTCTCCCTTTGTCTTATTCAAGGTGATCTTTAAGAACAAGGCATCCAGGCCTTACTCCTTTCACCTTCACGGAGTCTATGACCGCAGCCAGGGGGCCAGCATTGCCCAAACCGATGCCTCCTCTGCTCCACGTGGGGTCCCAGGAGAGCCTGTGTCTCCTGGGGAGGCAAGGACCTACAACTGGAGAATAGCCAGGAAACAAGGACCAACCGACACTGAATTTGACTGCAAGACCGGGGCTTACTACTCCACTGTGGACAAGGTCTGTATAGGTCTTCACCTATAGCCTGTTCCAGTATTATCAATTAAATTTTATTTATATAGCGCTATGTCATAACAGAATTATCTCATAGCACTTGTTAATATAGAGCAAGTCTAAACCAACTCTATATTATCATCCACGGTTATACAGCATATGTGTTTGTGTGCATGCTCAGCTGTGAATGCCTGCATGAATGAATCTGCATGAATGAATCTGTGTTGTCATTAGCCTTATGTGAGGCAGTGGAAGTTGTTATTTATTTTGTTTTCATTTAGTTTGCATTTACTGTGCTTGTAATTTTAGTCCGCAGTCTTTTGATTATTTGTTTGTAGCTTAATGACATCGTATCCAAAATGTATTTTCATCTTTTTAATTAATGCTAAAAAATCTTAAGGTATTCTTATATGGCAAGGAGAAAATAAATTGTTCTTTACTATGTTCCAGGAGAGGGACCTTCATTCAGGTCTGATAGGTCCACTGGTGATCTGTAAGTCCGGTACCCTTCAGACTAATCAGAACACGCAGCCAGACATCCAGGAGTTCTCCCTTCTCTTCCACACCTTTGATGAAACTAAAAGCTGGTACCTGGAGGAGAGTCTGCAGCAGCACTGTGCTCCACCCTGCCAGGTCAACACTGAGGACCCCTGGTACCACATCAGCAATAGGTTTGCAGGTGGGAGATAATAAGGTTGATTGTTGTTGTTGTAATTAGAGTAATAGGCTTTGGTGGGTTTCTTTTCAATCTCTCAGAAATAATGCCTACGTTTCTTCCTTAGCCATAAATGGTTATGTGGCGGAGACACTTCCTGGTTTATTGGTCTCCCAGCACCAGCGAGTCAGGTGGCACCTGCTGAATGTAGGAAGCGACGGAGAGTACCACGCTGTGCACTTCCATGGTTTGCCTTTCACTGTTCACACTAAACAGGAACATCGTATGGGGATCTACAACCTCTTCCCTGGTAAACACACACGCACACATATACATATTGTGTTTCGTACTTATACACATATTAACATATTTTACTTGATGTTTACGCCACAGAAATGTACGTGAGCCACAATCTCCGTTTAATATCAATGAGATTCACCGTTTTTCTGGCTAAGTTACATTTACATCACATGCATTGCTCTATGTCACCTAGGAGTGTTTGGCACGGTGGAGATGAGACCCCCCACGGTTGGCACATGGCTGGTGGAGTGCACTATAGGAGACTACCAGCTGGCCGGCATGAGGGCTAAACTACTGGTCTATAATCCTCGTAGGTACACGCTGTGTCACATATTTCTCTCAACTGCCTCCAACCCAGCAGGATAAATCCCAATGATTTTGGTGTCCACCGAAACACCACCGTTCACGAAAGGATATCTCTAAAACTAACAAGTGAATTCTTGTCAGCCTCAGATGAACTCTGAGATTTGCATGCTAACGTAGCATGCCAACGTGATAATCTTATTAAGCTAATATGTTAAAGCATTTTTCCATGCTAAACGAATGTTACAGGATACTGTTATGAAGGCTGGTACTGGCAAAACAGGCCAAACACAACAGTAAACATCAGTATATTATCTTGATAGCTGTGAGCATGTAAACATAGTAATGTTAGCATGCTATGATCCTACTGTTGCACCCGAAACATCAGCATGTGAACATCCAACAGTTGTTAAAGTGCATGCTAACTGTAGGTGTGTTTTCAAGCTAAAATCTTTCGTTCAGCATGCTAATATTAAAATGCAGCTCAGAGTCTCTGTCTGGCAATCTATAGCTGAGATGTTCTAAAACGGTCACTGTGCAGAACACACTTCCTTTTCATTAAGTAACGGCATACTATTCCTCTGGCACCACCCTCAGACAAAACTTATTTTCCCCCGCTAGCAGTAAGGATCTAAGAATAGCAACATCGTGTGTGTTTGTGTGTGTTTTTTTGTCAATCCATTGTTTGATTTTGTGGTGTGTAATGAGCGTAACAGCCTCATGCAATTGTAGACATTTGGAAACAAAAGAGATCTTACAACACCAGCTAAATAACTTGATTACCTACAGTTGTATTAAATGTCAAATCACTTGTCACTTCACTTTGAGGTGTTTCATCACATTGCAGGAAGTATGTCAGAGGCTTTTCCCGGCATTTTTCACACTATAAAGTATTTTGTTATTGTGTCATTTATGGGGCTTTTTAATTGAGGACTTCCCATATTGCCAGGCCAGATATCTGGGGTAAGCTTGTAGAGTCACACATGTCATAATTTCCTAAAATATCAAAACACCAAAACAGACATGATGTATAGTTCTGTACTGTCCAGATGTATTAAGTGCACAGAAATGTATTTTGGGAATTTCTGAAGCGATCATTATCTACACCTGGAAATTTAACATGATTAATTTAGCTGGATTTTTTTGTACTGATGTACAGGATGTGTCTTGCCTCTGGGGATGAAATCAGGAAGGATCGAGGATTCCCAGATCACAGCATCAGATCACATAGGTAAGACCAGTGTTTTTCATTTAACAAGGCAAAGATGACAAGAAGACTCTTAATACTTATACTTTATGAAATCTGAAAGCCTGGAAATGACCAACACTTGGATCATAACCGTGTTTGCACATGTCTAGATGACTGGAAGCCGGGGCTGGCCAGACTGGATCAGTCTGGTTATATCAATGCCTGGATGGGCAGAAACAAGATGTCATGGATACAGGTACACCTTTGCACAGCATGTATTTTACATTGTAATGCTACATTATGAAGTGTCCAGTGGGTCAAATGCGAGATCTGAACTGAATATTGTCTTTGTAATGTTCACATGTAAAACATAAATCGAGCACAGTTGTGTATGTAGTGTGACGTGTGTGTTTTCAGGTTGACCTGCAGAGGCCCACCCTGCTGCATGGCGTGCAGACGCAGGGAGTCAGAGCAAAGCTGAGGGACAACTACATCACAATCTTCACCGTCTCCTACAGCCTGGACCAGGAAACCTGGACCACTTACAGAGGAAACAGCACTAGGCAGACCAACGTATGTTCCATCTGATCACAGACAAAATATCTCATGTATATTTATGTTAAATGTTTCACGTGCAAAAAGCAGCTCCGATAGTCTACAGACAGATCGTTCCATAAACCCTCTCCTTCTATGAACGAGTTACATTACATCAAAACACGCAGAAAGTAAAAAGTGCTGCAAAGCAGTTTATTTACTATTTACAAGAGATGATGACCATATCATTAAAATTATTTTAAATGTAAACTATCGCTGAAAATTGACCTCTAACCACCAGTCAGCCATTGTTTTCGGTTCGTGTCACAACACGATGGGAGTTTGAGCAGTCTGGAATGTGGAAAGAGGCACTAGTGGTCTCTGGTTGAGATGATGACATGATTCTGTTACGCTGTCAAATAAACGCGGTAAAGGCAGCAAAGTGCTCACTGTAAGTTTTAAGTCTCTGCAAGTTAAGAAAGAAGGAAACCAGTTGCTTCCTGCAATGTTGGAATTCAGCCTAAAAACATAACGTATGACATGGAGAATACTTAGTTATTAATTTCAGCGTGATCCTTGAAGTCTGAGCTGAACCGTTTGTGTGGCTCTGTTTTAGATATTTTATGGCAACCTGGACAGCACCAAGCCGAAACACAACAGCTTCTCTCCACCGTTTGTGGCTCGCTATGTCAGGATTCGGCCATTAAACTTCATGCTAAAGCCTGCTCTCCGACTGGAGCTGCTGGGCTGCGATCTCAACAGTGAGTTGTACTAATAGCAGCATTGTTTATCGCAGAGTTAATTTTACTGTAAGTGCTGACAATGACTGTGGTGTGTGTGTGTGTGTGTGTGTGTGTGTGTGTGTGTGTGTGTGTGCGTGCGACCAGTCTGCTCTCTCCCTCTCGGGCTCCAGAAGAGGCTGATTCCTGACACTAGCTTTACTGCCTCCTCATTTCATTCATCTCTGCTGCGTAGCTGGAATCCCAACCTCGCCCGCCTCTATCAGGAAGGCAGCGCCAACGCCTGGAGGCCAAAGGTGAACACATGTACACATATACATACACACGTGCTGTATAGTATATTATGTACTAAAGCTAAATCTGTATTCTTGGAAAACAGATCATTCAGTAAACCATCAACTCTTCTCCTACTAGTTCCTAACAGACAGATTGAGCATAACACGACTTGCACAAATAAGTAAAACGCAATAAATAGTTTGATTAAAGATGTCCACACTGACAGAAAGTGGTAGTCAATGCAGTGAAAATGGAGTCTCTTTTTGCAGGTTTGCACTGCCTCCAGATAGTGACTACTAATGAAAGACTGGACATACATTTCTCAAACCTTACAATAAATTAAACAGCTAACAAGCTACTGTTTGGTAAAGCCATTAGAACCACGTAGTAAGGGGCGTCCTGACAGCCGAATGGCATTAACAACATCCCCGATTCGATTCTGGCCGAGGACTTGTGTTGCATGTCATCACTCTTCCCTTCCTTCCTGTCTGCCTCTATTATATCCTACCCAATAAAAGACAAAAAAGAAATGTTTTAAACATATAATAATAATAATAATAAGAATAAAGTAGCAGTGCTATACTGTATAATTTATGTTAAAGTGAAAAAGTAGCGTAGGGAATAGTTTGACATTTTGGGAAATACATTTAAATGCTGTCTTGCAGAGAGTGAGATAACACAACAGCTACATCCAGGAGATGGTTAGATTAGTTTAGCATGAAGACTAGGAGCAGGGGGAAACTTTTAGCCTACCTCACTGGTCTTCGAGTCTGTTTCACGTCTGCTTCCATGATGGGTAGGGTCAAAGGTATGCTCTGTTGCACCTGTGACCACGCCCAACACTGATGTCAGTGTACCAACACACCCTGGGGTACACTTCTGAATGCTGAAAATGAATGTCTTTAGCTAGCTAGAAAGGTATTTTGTTAGTGTTTCAGCCCGTGGGTGCGTATTGTGGCGCCGATGGTTTCTCTATCTTAATTTAAAAAAGCTGTGCTTCTCTTGGTTTTGTGAGCCTTGGCGATGCTGCTGGAGAAACACCCAGACAAAGTGACATTGTTAGCCGTTAGTTGTGCATAATAAGACATATTACCCCTTCACTCTCCTCTCGCTGTCCTTTTATTATTTTTGCTCTGTAGTTCCTCCTCTCCTCTCCTCCTCAGCTTATCATTTTCACACTTTGAAGCACTGCACTGCAGAGGTGTGACATGTTCCTCTGTCAAACTGTTGAGCTGTTATTAAAGGTCACATGCCAAACACTTGTGATCCATGGAGGTCAACCACTGTGGGCCAACTATCTTCTGGAATAGTGTCCTAAAAGGGCTGCAATGGGCTAAACAGGTGGCTTCAGATGTACAAAGGTGTCGTTGTTAGTAGCAGAGTAATAGTATTTGCAGCCATTGTCCTGTTTTTTTTTCATTGTTCTCAGCATTAGTCTAAACAGGAAAACGTACTTTTGTGTTTCAGGATGCAGAATAAAATGCGATGGCCTTGACTTACTTTTCCTTGTTTATAAAAATGTGAGAGGTTTGACTTTTAGATTTGAAATGAATAAAAGTAGGAAAGTGGTGCTTGGCTCTCCTCCTTTGTTATTTTTTTGTTTGTTGGGACTTTTCCTGTAGCCGAGCAACTGTTTGCTTTTCAGTCAAAGCCTCAGGTTTTACCTGAATGACGAATAACAGAATTAAAATGGGAAAAATCCCCTCATTAACAGTTCATCTGGTTTTGCTGTGTGCAGCCACATCATGCCAATGGAAAAAAGATGCACTGCCAGAAACATTTTTCCTTGTTTTCAGAGTCGTCTAATGTGGGAGAGGAAGTGGTGTGGTGTTCCCTTCGGCCATCCCTACATCTGTGTTTTTTATTCCTTCGTTTTGTCTACCGTTTCATTCAGAAGCTGGTTTTCTACTTCTTTCAGTTTCATAAAACTTCATTCATTTAGTTTAATGCATCACCTTCATGACCTTTGTATTATTTCCTGTCATATTCTTCCTTCTGCAAGTAACATCATGTAGGTCTAATTTGGAGACCAGAAAATACTGCTGATGATATGACATAATCATAATATATTATATATTTATTTTCCTTTGTTCTTTAATATCAATATCCTCCTTTCTGAGATCTAAATGTTTCCTCTGCCCTTTTCACCCCAGAACAACAACCCCCACGAGTGGCTGCAGGTTGACTTGGGGAAAGTAAGGCGCATCACAGGAGTCGTAACCCAAGGAGCACGGTCGTTGTTGACCCAAATGATGGTGACAGAATTCTCAGTCACCGTCAGCCATGACGGACACTCCTGGCACAGTGTGTTAGAGGAGAGCTCCCAAAGAGAAAAGGTACATCCCAGGATCAGTCTCAGTCAGTGCTGCTGCTAATATGATCCAGGTCCCTGCCTGACTCCAGCTTCATAAAAAGAGTCCATAAAAGTTGTTGTTCTTAACTCATTTCACTTATTCATTGAACGAAACATTAATGCCGAAGGCCTAATCTGGCTCACAGTTTCCCTAGGATGGGTCACTCTGTGTGATGGAGCTGGCAACCCACCAAAAGAATCCTATTAAGCCTGTTTTCATGTTTTAGAGACACACAGTGTACTGAATGCTGGTATGAATCTTAACAGATCACAAACCTCTGACACACAGGCCTGCATATAAGGATAAATTTGCTGTTTCTGGAAATTGTGTTCCAGTGTTTAATACATGTATTCATCCCTCCTCTTTTCTCTTTGTTTCTATATTTCTTTCCTTCCTCAGATCTTCACAGGAAACAACGATTCAGACGAGGAAGCCCTCACTGTTTTTGATCCCCCTCTCTTCGGCCGGTACCTCCGTATCCACCCACGGGGTTGGATCAACGACATCGCCCTGCGTCTGGAGGTCCTGGGCTGTGACACGCAGCAGGCTCTCTGACACCACTGGGCTAAACTCGCCAATGACATCCAGCAACATCTTAGTAGCATAATGTATCCTGGTTTCATTTTGGAGTTGTAACTTTGGCAAGTGAAGTGAAAAATGTTATATTGTTATGCAGAGCACTTATTAAGTTATAGATTACATGTAACTGTTTGTATAAGAGAAGCTATTTCTTCTGTGGCCACTACTTTGTTTACATTTTCACAACATTGTATTTGGTCACATTTGTACAGAAGCCTTGAGGTGCAAGTGAGGGAAAGAAATTCTGCTCGTCTGTCTCATTTAAATAGTTTTTTCTCCTGTGTTTATGACATGAGACATACGTTTTCATCTGTGAAACAGGTGAAGAAAGTAACGTTGAAAAATCATCCTTGCAAAAAAAAATGTACACCTGTTTTTCACCTGTGTAATTTACATAAGACTCAGAAAAAGAATCACCAAATTTTTTTCCCCTCACTTGCCTCTCAGGGCTTCCCTATGTTTTTCATATCCATAGAAAGAAAATAAATGAAGATGTCAGTTCAAACAGGTCCAGAGTTGAGCTACACAGTATTTTGTTATACCCTTGCAGTACACAGCCGTGCCAACCACAGAGTAAACCTTTTTGAATGTAAGCGTGTGTAAATATTTCAGACTAAGATGGATGTATAAAGTTTGAATGGCTGATGTGTATTGTTGGTAAAGTTTGTGTTAATGTATTCTGCCGCTTCATTACAGTTTATATAAAGAGTTTCACTGGCATTTATTTCACGCCTCAGGTGTGACACCTTCTTGCGCACACAAACACAAAAACGCACACGCACACACACTTCTGTTCCAGCTGCAAAACTCAAACAGTCGTGTGTGTGTGCTTTCAAAACTCTTAACCAAGTTGAACGTGAGCAAACAAAAAAGTCCAAGCAACAACAAACACTCCTTGGTGCACTGCTTCCTGTCCCGTTCTTCATGTCCATGTCACAAAACGTTGTAGCGCTTTCTATCTTTGCTTGTGTTTTCGTCCCTCTTTCCAGCGCATTATCTGTGTTCTTTCTTCGTACCATCTGTCGTTGGTCCAAAATGTTCCAGGACTGTTATTTTGGCTTATCCACCTCCACCAGGCCCTCCGTGCAGAAACAATGAGCGACTCTGATCCCACATTGTCCTGCTACAAGTTCAAATATGCAGTCGTGTTAGGCAGAGGGGTGAAAACAAGTCCGTTCACAGAGATGAAATGGCGAAGTGACCGGAAGGGACTGTGACTGTGCACGCTCGTGCCTCAACGTGTATATGTTGGGCCCGACTGTGTGAACCACGAGCTGCACGTTTGTGGGTCCAACCAGCCTTTATCACCTCATTATCAGCAGAGGAACTTTCCATGCAGGGGGTGTATGTTTCATTTGGAGGACAAAGTCATACCACACAGGACATGCGTTGGCAGAGACATGGCAGTAGCACATTATGCCTGGCTGTCACGCTTTATCTCTCTGAAAACAATAACATAATCTCAGCACCTGTACGCGGCTGAATAATCGCCCGCGCGCATGATCGAGGGAAACAGAGGTTCAGTGTTTGCAGGGTGTGAAAGAACCAACAACAACAAATACAGGCCAATCACATGCAGCGGAGAGTGAACACAGGTGTTGGAGGGACATACTGAGGCTTTCACACGATTTACTCATCATCAACAGCTTTGAATATACTTCATCTTTTGGACGACTAAACGTCTCAGTTTGTCTCAGTTTCCACCTTTGCTTTCACTTTGTTCTTGGAAATGCAGCAACATGCCGAGATGTTAGCAAGAACGTGCTTGATACAGTTAATCCAACTTTTTTTTTCTCATTTTGATAAATCTGTTGATTATTGTGACGCCCCTCCCCGCCGGCTCTGCAGGGTCAGCTGATCAAGCTTTCCTGGACTGTTAGGCTAAAGAAATGGCCCATGTGTTTTTCCGCCATTTCTCCTTTTCTACAGCATCCACGCTGCGTCACCTTCTTTTGGTTTGCACCTCCATTACATGATAACCACACATCCACGCACTGCTTTCATTGCTGATCTACACACTCCATTATTAATTTGGCTTAACCTTAGTTTTAATAAATTGCTCTTGTAGAGACTTGTCGATTCCAATGGGTTAAAAGACTAATGAAGATGTAAGCGTGAACCGAACAACTCGTGTTTATGTGCTTGTGGGAAACCTAGACATCCAAGAACTGACGAGCTGCCAAACAGCAACTTTTGCAAAGCAACAAAGTTCCAATAAGAAGCAAATATAATTACTTTTCTCAAACTCCACTGTGCAGTATTTACCTGTCTCGAGTAAGCCTCGGTGGAAGTTCACCGTCAGACTACTGAAAGTATCATAAATCAATAGCTGCTTAAAAGGAAGGAACTGAATCGAAATGCTTTCTGTGACTTTACACAGAAGACGGTGTGGTTTATGGGCTGAAACTCACAATCAACCACAAGATCCTTTAAATAAAAAAGGCTCTTCCTCTTTCAGTTTGCAACAGACCAGCTTGCCAGTGAGGACCAACCTGGGGAAATGTGTGTACACATTTTTGAAAAAAATGTATTTCTTTCATCATCAACAGTTTGTCGTGTTTTCAAGAAATATTAGCATTTTTACAAACCATCTTTGTGAGACATCAAAGACTGTGTTGATTTTGGAAAATTAAGAACCCTAACATTTCTTTCTGGAAATAACATTTTTACCTGACAAGGACAGTCAAGTTGCCAGCCAGGACATGACACATCTGTGATCTGGAGTTTCATTCTTTCTGACTTTGACTCTGCTGTGGATGTGGACTTCGGTGAATAGTTGCCATACTTCCCTTTGTCACAGCCTGCTAATATGCAACAGCAGTGTAAAGGAGTCCCTTTCTCTGTTGGCAGATCAGTGAGGAAGTGCAAAGACATGTCAAGAAAAAAAACAGAACCACACAACAGAAAGAAATGACCAGTGTTATCACCCTCTCTTACATCACTTCCTTGCCTTAATCCTAAGGCCCCCTGAGGCGAAGATACCAGTAATACAAACCAGAACTAGACCTTATCTACCCTTTTCTTCTCCTTCTTCTTTTGGTGAAATTTACACCATCATTTCACGTGACGACATGTGTGTTTGCACAAGCAGTGGTACAATAATAGCGTACATTAGAACTATACAATATCAGAGTTCATATATTTTCATTTTACAACACAGGGTTGCACAATGAATGTAAGTTGTAACCCCTTTAGGCTACACACACACACACACACACAAAACAAAATAAAAAAAAACAATATACTGTTAATTTACATACATTAGTACATAGAAATACATACATTAGTAAGTAAGAAAAAGTAAGAGAACCCTTTGGAATTTCATGGTTTTCTGCATTAACTGGTAATAAAATGTGTTCTGGTCTTTATCTAAGTCACTCTTAAAAATGAATCTACCAGAGGTTAGATATTCAGCAGTCCACAGTTTGACAATTTGCCTACGAGTGGCTACTCTTTGGCTTACTTTTTCCACCTGCACTGCAAATGTTTAATGGGTGTGTTCAATAAAGACACGAAAGATTAGAATTGTTTGTGTTGTGGTGGACCAGGAGGTGTGGTCGGCACCTCGACCGTTGCCAGGCAACGAGGACGATGCCAATTGGGCCAAGTGGTGGCAGGTGTGTTCATCCCGGTGGAGAGCCTGCAACCACTGGGTTCCTGGGAGTGGACACACCTGCCGCTCATCACGACGATCAGAGAGAGCAACCGGCCCTGAGGAGGCCCGGCTTATAAGCCACTGCAAGGAAGACCTCTGGGCAGGGTAGAGGTGGAAAGAGAGGAGAGAGAGAGAGAAAACCAAGTACTGAGAATTAAAACGACTTCAAGTGTAAATCCAAGAGCCCTGACGTGCCTTACTTGTGTGGGTCCACCCCCACACCCCACAAACATCACAGTGTGTTATTAGCTTAAGCACATTGTGTTTGTCTTTACCCCTTTCCAGCTTTATGTAAATCAACAACTCTTGATCGTAGGTCTTCTGAGAGCTCTTTTTTGCGATTCACGGTTCACATCAGCAGATGCTTCTTGTGAATCGCTAACTCAAAATGTTTGAGTGCTTTTTATAAGCCAATGTAACTCAAACCTCCAATCTCGTTTCACTGATTGGATTCCAGGTTTGCTGACTCCTGACTGCAATTAGCTTCTGTTGAAGTCTATGGGTTCACATACAATACCAACCTACACTGTGAATGTTTGAATCATGTATTCAATGTGGACAAGAACAATACATGTGTGTTGTTAGTAAAGATGGATTGTATTTGTTCATTATTGTAACTCAGATGAAGATCAGACAATATTTAAGACAATTTATACATAATTGCATGTAATTCTAAAAAAGTTCACTTACTTTTTCTTGCCACTGTAGGCACACACACACACACACACACACACATACCCAGAAAGCATGTACAATATGTGAGTATTTCTGTCATAGGAAAACATGCTACAGTAATAAAGGCAAAAAAACAAAACAAGCTAAAACAAAAATGTAGCGACATGCACACCCATATACTGTATATATCTGAAGAAGCATACAGTGGTAAATTAAAAACTATAATTTTGTTTATACGTCATAGTAAAAAAATTTTCAGATCCTGTGAATTCCTGCATAGCAACACAATACATTATTTACCATTTAAGAAATACGCTAGGTGTAGGTGTAAATCATCCACTTGACATTTAACCTCCATCCTGATATGTTCTGCGAAAGTGAAACAGTATGATTTCCAGTGACTAATAAGTTGCATCAGCATTCTTTGTAACTCAACTTTCTAGTTAATATTTGAGAAATTCCTTTCTCACGCTGACACCTCCCCAGGTACCAGCCCACACTCCATACCACGGTCTGTGCTGATCTTGAACCAGACCCCCTCCAGTTCCCGAGCCAAGTCCCTACAGACCTTCTCTTATTATAAGTGTGCATATTCAGTGCTCCAGATGCAGACTTTTGATTTATGAATGTTTTCATGTAGAATAAATGTTGTTTGTGAGAAGGTCTTAATAACACACATACTTAAAATATATCAGTGGCCTCCACCTGTAAAACCATTCCTATTTTGGGGGTCGTCTCATTGTTGCCCCTCTAGTGCACCTGTTGTTATTTTCATTAACACCAAAGCAGCTGAAACTGATTAGCAACCCTCTCTGCTACTTAACTGACCAGATCAACATCCCAGAAGTTTAATTGACTTGATGCTATACTCTGCTTAAAAAGTGTTCCTTTACTTTTTTTGAGCAGTGTATTTTATTGCTGTATCCTAAAGTGTTCCAGCAATATCAATCTCTAAGGGCAAGACCTATAGACATACAGTCAATTCTAAATTAAAACATATCTTATGATCTGCTTTGAACTCCATCTTTATGGTCTCAGAGCATGGAGCACCTTACTGACATCTAGATCATCTTTAAACACTAAGTTCAGCAATATGTCTCACTCAAAGAAATGAGGGGCGGGGGCCCCCTACTGGACAATATACAGTGTTACATTAGTTCCTGCATTGAAACAGTGGTTTCCTGCACTGTGCAGTGATGTACACTCAGAGATACATGGCTACAGTCTACATTTGTACAAGGCAGCTGCATAGAGCTCCTGTCAGCTCTGAGCTGTGGTCTACAGCATTACTCACTGTTTAACCTATGTCGACCTTTCACTCTCTAATGAAATCCGTCTGGTTATTTAACTCTATGCACATACTGAAGCTGAAGCCATCTAAAAATAATTCATCTTCAAGGGCTGATTAGCCCAAATCATCTTAGGATAAAACAGAACTGAGCAAGTTAAAATTTATATTAATTATGTAGTTTTAAATCTAAACACCAGTGGAGTGACATTAAATGCTTGAAACCCTATCTTTGACTCACCTTTGGGACAGTGGCACAGTGATCTGCCTCATTTTAATACACGGGAACTTGTTTTGACACCTGATCATGTAAATTAACCCTTCTTGGGAATAAGAATTATGCCCGATCTCCAGCACTCTGTCGTGGTTCTATAAAAGAGTTTAGGTTACATTTGACATGTTTTTGCCTAATAAGGTAATTTTTTTAATATACCACAGTTAGAGATCATTCTTCACTGTATTAAAGTGTGATCAAAAAGAGAAGAAAAATATATTGCCACAGGCTCAAAACCAAACTCAACAAATGATTAATGCTTTGCCTTGAGACATGTACACAATAGTCTCTGTATCTATGTACATGAAGAGCCCTGCTGCTTGGAACTGATTCAGCGAAGAATAATCTTTAAGATGCATCAGTGTGAATGGCTGCCCGGCTGTGTGATACTGAGGTTAAATAGGGGAATGGAAAGTCAAGGGAGAACTTGATGTCTGAATGAACTCAGCCACGTTGCTGTGGTAATAATAAGCAGAACCACGCGTTTAAAGACGCTTTCAGTGTCTTGTGTTTCTCCTTTGAGTTGTCACGTTTTGTCATGAGTGTGCAAAGCACAGGAGGCAGGGAAATGACCCAAGAGCAGACAGGAGCAGTTCAACGATTTCTCTTTTGTAGTAAATGAGCAGGTAGGCAGGCAGGCAGGAAGGAAGGAAGACAAGCAACAGGTAAAGCCAAGGGGGCAAACACATGAGGAACTGAGAGCAGTTTTGTAAACAGGATGAATCGTGCAAGGAAAGGAACCGGTACATATAGAAAAGGGACTAAGGAGGGAATCAGGGGCAGGTGAGCACTGGAACACAGGTGCTCCTAATAAAAACTGGCGGGAAAAGAACAAAGACAGGAAGTAAACATAACATAGCGAACAGACTTGGCCTTCAAAATAAAACAGGAAACAGACAGGAACTAGCAGGCTGTAACATGTTTTTATGCACACAAAGGGGTCTGCGGAGTGAAACTCCAACATCAACTGAGCGCCTGCAGCGTCTGATGTGGAATTGGAGCAGATGAGACCTGAAAGCACACACTCAACAAAAGGAGCGCCTGACATATTGACAGCATGGGTTGTTTTCATATTACATCTTTATTATTGGTTTAATAGAAAAAATGTGCCTCCTTTGATGCAGATTCAAAATTACTTTGACAAAAACACAAAAAAATTACATCAATACTTCTAGCAGCATGACTTAATTTCAGATTTTGTGGCATCGCTGGCCTTTGTTAGAACATTTTGTAAAATGACAAAAACAGAAGTATCATATAAAAAGGTATAGCTTGTGTGGGGAGGACAGAGGCTGGCAGCTTTAACAGTGAAGGCAGGCAACAGAGGTTTAACTGCAGCAACCTTACTGGAGGTTAGAGAAAAATGTTTTAGCAGAGCCCCACACTGACATATTACATATTTCAACATGTAAGGCTGTGGGAAGGCCTGGGCCAAGTGCTGCCCTGGGAGCATACAGAAATATATATGAGAATATACATATCACCAGAAAAATCTGGTGTATTTATAGCGGTCAAAACATGATGCGTACAGTAAAGATTATGAAAATATACATGGATAATACAGGGTGTCTACAACATGTGGAGCATATATAAAGGTCTATGCATTACTCAGGTGAATCAATAGAAAAAAAATATCAATAAAAGATTCCCTTCACACAGATTAAAAATGATGACCAGTAACAGCACCGAAAAAGGACTCTTTTTCACGGCTCAGCTTCATGATAGATAGACTTTCTCCTGTTTCACCCATTGTTTGTGTGGTGTCAAGCTGAGGACAAGCAGTTAAACAGTAAGCAGAGATTTGGGTCAGAGGAGCAGAGAAATGGCTCATTGCAGTGTAGAATAACAGTTTGGATCGGCGTCAGGTGGTTTTTCTGCGAGAGGAAAAGTCTAATGAGGTTACACTGAAAGGCCAGGATCTGTTTTCTGGCGACTGACCAATAGATATCAGCAGCAAATTCAAGCAAATGCTAAATGAAATGAAGCCAGAATTAAACAAAATTACAAACTGATTGTTAATACAGGTAGTATTAACATGTTAAGTTTAGTTAATTTGACCTGTTTTGCACAGGTCTTGGAAGAATGCAACCAAGAGACGAAATAGTTCCTGATAGCTGCATCTTGTCACCTGTAAGACAAGGTTTAATATAAGCCTGTCCTTATTTATGTGCAGCCCGGTGTGCCGAACGTGCCTCTCTGTAGCTCTGACCTGCACACTGTATGGAACAGGCAAGCACCAGTCGATAAAGAAAAGCAAACACGGGAGAGAAATGTTAAGTTTTCACCAGGCAAGACAGCAACAGCTCTAAAACTTTCTAATTATAAAAAGAAGTAAGTAAAACATGTACTGTAATAGTGTTACTTTATAGGAATAGCTGTTCCTGAAACTGCTACAGCTCTGAGAGTTACAGGGGACAAACGCAAACTTGGGAGTCCCAGTAAACATTCATCATTTAGAGACTGACATGTTCAGACTGCAGAAAGTGAAGCGGTCACAGGAAGTGGACCGTGAGCCCAGCGATGCTGCATAGACAAAAGTTATTTGGCGAGCCAAACACTGGTTCAGCAGACAGCGAGCAACCATCCAGATTTACTGTCATTCCTCATTCATTCAGCTCCTTCACTTTTATATATTATTACAACTCTGAACAGATAAACCAACTCAAGGTCTTCTTTTTCCAGTAGTCATTGAAATGTATCACTAAAAACACATTAAAAATCAATTATTAAAAACAATCTAACACAATAAAACAGTTTATGGTTCATTAAAAACCATTACCGAGTCTATAAAGTACATATGTTGATACATGTCAGTCACAAGGAGCACTCAGCTGGTTCTGACCAGAAACTGGGTGAGTCTGACTCGGGTGAAATCAAGTTAAGATTGACAATGATTAAAATGAAAATCAAAAAACATTAAAATGACGAGTAAGATGTCACGTTAATATCTGAACAATTCACTATACAAGCTTTGCAGTTGTGTCTCAAATCTAGCAACTCTGATCAAACCTGGTTCTGGTGTATCACGGGCCTGTTCAGTAAGGCAGATTTCTTTGCAAATTAAAGTTACTGCTGTGCCTCAAATGTCTCGCTTTTGTGTCTTCTTCAAAAATACAGTGGCGTTAAGCTGCTAGCTAACGAGGTGACTAAGTTAATCAACACAAAACAACATATGAGTTCGCAGGCAAAACAACACAAAAAACGAAGCAAGTCTAGTACATTTCGCTGGGACGGATACGCTTTGTGCATAGAAACACAATCAGCCTTTTGCAGCCGGTGCTAACCAAAAGGTTGAGGTCCTCCAATATGGCTGCCAGAGGGTAGGTTTTTTTTCCCCATCATGCCAGATTGTGGTACTTAACTGACTTGGGCTTCTAGTTTGACAGCAGGAAACTAGTGCAACTTGTAAGGAAACACTCTGCAGTTTCTTTCAGTGGGGCAGTGACACAATTTCAGGATAGTGCTGTGCAAACCAGCAGACTATCAAGTTATTTATCAAATGTCGCCTCTTTAATTTGTGCCTGTAAAAACATCTTCTTTACATCGTGGGTGGATGGTGTCCAAATAACTGCAAATCAGCTATTAGCGCTTTGGGTTACTGATTTTTCATGCTGTTCTGCCGTTTTATAGAAAGCATCTCCTGCAACCTTCATAACACACACAATTAAATAAATAAATCAAATACATTTCACAGTTAACCATTATTTATAGGATAGGATAGGATACTCCACAAAACGAAAGTGACAGGGAGATAACTGGACTCAGTTTTTTTCCATCAGATTACTGTGCAGGTGTGTCATGTTCAGGTTCATGGGATTTGTTTTGTTTGAGTCTTAAAATTGAACTCAAACGTGAGTGATCTGACATAATATTACCAAGTTAAACGATTGAATTATGATACGAGTGAGCTTTCATGGCTGGTACGTGTGGACAACTCACGCAGCCAATGCGTCTTAATTACCACTTTTAAGCAGCTGCACTGCCAAGACAATGTAACACTACCTTTGTCAAACTAGAGGCCTATGTTTTTGCTTTCGCACACACTTTAACCATTGTGTGGATTTCTACTGCTTAGGGTTTAGTGTCTCTTTTCTCTGTAGTTAAGGATATTAGACATTTACATAACTGCATTTCCTCGATTACAGACAGGGACATGAGACTGTGATAAAGTAAAAGGAATAACGTGAAGGTAGAGGTGAGAGAGAGCTGGAACTGTGAGGAGCGAATGGATGTGAAGGCAAAATAAGCAGGAACCTCATTACGCACCAACTGTTAGTTCACAGGGAATGGAAGTTCGACATGTCCACAGTTTTGTGGAACCTAAACAGACAGTAATGAGGTTTCAGAGGAAACAAGGCTGATTGAAAAGAGGAGTTTTGGCAGCATTGTGGCTCTGGGACCGGTTCAGATTGCAACAACAAATTATTTCATAGATCAGTTGCATTATAAAGTAATGAAGAATATCAACGTGTTCAACCGGATTGCCGAAGACTGTTTGATTACTGAGGTATAGGTGTATGTTTCATTAGCAATAGCATAACATTACCTACCAAAAAACTACACTCAGAAGTGAGGATTGTGTAGCTTTCGGGCTCTAATGTGTTGTAACACAGAAGCCGACTGAATGATGAAGAGTGAGAGCAAAAAGGGGGATTGACAGAAAGGAGAACCACCTGAAGACCAGCGCAGTTCCTTCCTTACTGTGCACCAATACCCCTCTATGCTGTTCAGTTATGCATATAACCGCAGAGCGTAACTCGGGCAGTCAGTTATTGCAGCTCTACTTCACATCTGTTCATTAAAGTTCATTGTTCATGAGAACTTGTAATCTAAGAGTGCAGAGGTAAGTGGTCGAAATGTTTGTGAAGACATAACAAAAACTGCAATACTGTCCTGTTGAGGGAATATCACAATGAGGCCATTTTGTCTCATTACTGCCAAAAAACACAAATGCCAAATGCTCTCATGACACAAAGCCAAACTACAGCAGCAAATTGATTGGATTATCTGTGAGATGGCCTTATGGGGGCTCAGGCCATTCGGCAGCTTTAATCTCAGTAGTCCCCTCTCATCAAAGGATTGTAACGTAGTAGTATTAATATTACACAACTGCCTCTGCTATCAAAAATACAGGTGCCACATGTGCACACACACACACACACACACACATTCACACAGAGGAAATGGTCCGAATACAATGACACAAAATGCCTTGTCTGAATATGACAAAAATCTATGCTACCAACAGCTGTCAATCTCCCCGTTAGGACTGATTTCACTTAAACAAGTATACAGTGTGCACACTACAAAAAACTATCGTGACTTATTCTTTCAAGGTGGAACAAACACAGTTTATGCAGATTTGTCTAGCACCCTGCTAAAACTTTTAAAAGGCCAATGAAAAATAGAGATTGGTGACTGGAACAAACAAACACTTAAAGTTAAGGCGGTACAGACTCGTGAGAAGACCTTGTATCAACTGTAATGTTAAGATTCATTAATTCCGGCAGCAGATGCACAGCTCTCAAAACTCGCCCTACTTACGTTGACTGCCATAGGTGCAAAGTCACTGACCTATGTCAAAACCATGAGAAAAGAAAATCTAACACTCAGGAGTCATGGCATGTGAATCAGTGGAATCAACAGCTGCCACCGTCACACATCTGTCTCCCATGCAGGCAGGCTGGTCATGTTGCTGAGATTTTGGACCCTGGGTCTGAGCACAGTGTGACATTGAGTTATCAGGTGATTGTGTCTGGTGGCTGATATCTCCGAAGAATTGTCTGTTACTTCCTGTGACATTTACAACAGATGCGTATGCTTCTCTTGTAGCTTGTAGCAGAAAACAGTAGAATGGAATGAAGCAAGCCTGCCAATCACTCAAGGTGAGATTGTGTTCCAGTTATGCAAAATAAATAAAATTCATTGTGTTAAAAGATTAGATGTATGAGGTACTACATATAGAAGGCGTGGGTTTATCCCTTCATTAATTCTTGTTCTATATGCCTCTTGTCTCAACAATGTGTTTATATGGAATCTAAAGACAAAGCATAGTCATTTGTACAGCTTCACAAAGCTAAGATAAATGCTGTGAAATTAAAAACTACCACTGTCGGCTAAAATCTCTTAATCTCTTTCCTCTTGGAGGTGTGTATTACTACAGAGTCCCCACTGATAGAGCAACCCTAGTTGAGACTGTGTTGTGCTTATCCTCCTTATGCGTTTCCATCATCGCACGCTGATGTGCCTTCTTTTCATCCTCTCTGTGGCTTCTGGCCAGAGCGCCCTTTTCGATTTCTCTCCACGTGAAAATAACAAACAGCCAATGAGAGTCCAGGAGGGTGACAGGGTTATGGGTCAGCCAACAGGTAGTCCATGGATGAGAGCTCTGGTTAGGAGAAGAGGCAATCTAAGGGTGAGAGAAGGTGCTGGTGGGCTGAATCCCTGGAGAAAAGAAAAACATCAGGAAGGTAAAATAAGACGAAGGTATACGTGTGCATTTACATACTTATTCATACATGATCTATGCTTGACATGTATAAATATGTAACCTTTGTACGATGCGACTCAGATGTGTGTCTCTACGTCAGTATAGCCAGGCAGGATGTCTCCATTGGAACAGCTCTTGGGCTCCTCCACTCGTTGGGTGGTGGGCAGCATGTGGGCAGTTGTGGATGTCTCCTCTGGTGACGCCGCCTGGCCTCGCTGGAGCCTACGGTGTATCAGGGGCACAAAGAACAGCACCACCCCCCCCACCATAGGAGGCACGCCAGCCAGGGAGAAGGCCACCGTGTAGTTCCCAAAGTAATCATGAAGGAGACCTGGGTAGTGGAGGCAAGGGGACACATTTCATGTTATCGTGTCTTTAATCAAGGAATCCCACTGAAACACAATATACCTGGGAAAGGGAGCAAAGGGACGTTTTATTGAAATGGATCTATTTAATGAAATACTTTGGGAACATTTAGGGAAATACACTTTACTGTTTGATGTGTGTTAAGTATGGAGCTGGAGCCAGGAGGTGATAAGCCTAGCTTAGCTTAAAGCCTGGGACAGTTTTTACTGCTTGTGTATGTTTTAAACAAATGAGTTACATGCTACGTGTGCAAAGTTAGTGTGCTTTAGAGGTGCCAGGCTAGTTGTATCCCCTGGTTCCAGGCTTCAATGCTAAGCTAGGCTAATAACACCCTGAGAAGAGAGACAAAATGTATTCTATAGAGCGCAAACAAACAGTTATTTTCATGATCAATTAATCTGCCGATTATTGTCTAGGTTCATCAATCGTTATGTCTAGAAAATGTCAGAAAATAGTGGAAAATTCCCAGAGAAATGTCCCACAGCCCAAGGTGACATCTTCAAATTGTTTGCTTTTGTTCAAAATAGTTGCAGATTCATTTTCTGTTAATAAACTAATCGACTGATCGTTTCAGCTCTAATATACTATATCACCATGGGTACACCCGCGAGGACATAGCTTCGGATAAATAATTAATAAACATGAGCATATTGCTTTCTCCAAAGATGGAAAACCGCAATCGGTGTTTTGAAATGATTTTTTTTTCTAAATGAGAATCTGTCAACAGTCTGAGAAATTTAGTTTGGACGAATGTTTCAAACCACTGATAACAACCTCCAAAATGTGCGAGCTCCTGAGGTGAGGCCACAAAAGGGAGGCAGAGTGTTTTCTAGTAGATGCAGTGTGTGATATGTGAAGGAGGTTAGCAGAGAGTACGAGGATGCCTCAACAAATTAATGTTCCGCCTTTAGTGCTCTTCTGTTATTAGGGAGCTGGAGAGAGAAATGGCAGAGGAGAGAGGGAGGAGGTAGAGACATAAATAGAATTGAGCACTGAGATTTGACCCTGCGTGTACTTTCTTTCCTGAAGACAAATCCCTAGAGACAGCCTGCAGTTGGCCACGAGCCCAAACCTCCGTTGTACAATCCACCCTGCCCGACATTTGTCTTACTCTCCCTTTAATGCCTACATTTGTTTCTATCCTTGCTCGGCTATAATATCAATCAACTTGTTGTATGCTGTTACCGCCAACATCCTGACGTCTCATTCTGGATTATCCTGTATAAATCAGTGCTATGTTGTAAACACAGGACAAAACGCGCTTCTCACCAGCGATGGGTGGACCTGCTGTCATGGGAAGAGCCATAAGGCCTAGAAGGTAGCCTATGGCCTGCGAGGCCTGCATGGGCCCAACCAGCTCGAACGCTATTGGGGCCATCATGGTGAGGAAGCAGCCGTCGCACAGCCCCAGAAAAACACACACAACCACCAGCCCCTCGAACACCGAGCACTGAGGAATCATCATGGACATCAGGCCCAGAGCCATGAAGGACACCACCTGAAACAGACAGGGAGAACACATTAACAACCTTCAATTCTCTCTATTGTTTCTGTTGTTAAAGACCATGGCTGCCTTTGTCATGGGCATAGCTGCCGTAGTTGTTTGCTTGCTTCCAGTGTTTGATTTTCTTTAATACTCACAGAGGCACTGGTGGCAGTGAGGGAGGGGAGAATATACAGCTTGTACGGAGAGCTGCCCTCCAGGCCTTTAGTCTTCATTGTGAACATTCTGTTACTTGAGACCCAAAGTGCAGCCTTCAGCTGCTGTTAGGACTTGATAAAAAGAGATACTGATTTGCCTGTGAACAGCTAGCTACACAGTGCTGAAAGCTGCTGGAACAACGGTCTCTGCCATTTTCTCAGAAATTATTACAAGTTTCATCGAATGGGTGGTTTTGTTCCCCAGGAGCATGGTTAGCTGTAAGTTAGCGTGAGTTAAAGCTATAAAGCTGAGGAATTTTTATACATCTAAATCTAATCATCTGTTCGAAAGGCTGAACAAGTTTGTGTTTGTTGAAGGCTGCCTGCCTGTCAGCTAATACGGTTGTATTATACTGAGCTCATTAGTTCACGAATTTAATACTGTGAACTGTGAAGGACGGTTCTGTGCATCAACAACAAGCTAAAAAGTGTTACCTTAAAACTCTTCACAATTACCACATTGTACGAGAAAGCAACTCTTTAAAATGCAGTTTGTTCAACTCTGAATAAAAGAAAGAGCAAAAGGCTCCTTCACGGCCAGTGTGTTTCTCTGTCATAATAGCAGGACAGAAATAACTGGGCAGTATGCTGTAAACACACTCTCTTTTTCAATGTAAAACATCATATGCACAATCTAAATGTTTGAATATCACACAGACACAATTTCAAGGTTTGTAAATTTCAATCCATCCATCTATCGCTCTGCTGAACAACACGCTTGGTTAACGACGCGCAGATTGAGTGTGGTGGTTTCTGGCTGACACAGCCAATGGATTATCTGTGTTTTAATATTCAGCAGGAAGCACATGTGCACCAGCAAGAAATGACAAATCATAGTTGTATTCACATCTCAAACTGCTCTGAACTGCTGTGCTTTTTTAGCCGTTCCATTTTCTCAGGACTGAATCATCCTTACTATTATCCAGGTGGGTAATTCTTATTGCCATATGAAAGGACTTTATTCTGGCACTGTAGGTGTGTGCAAATCATTGTCAGTCGTGTTTATCTGCAGCCAAATGAGCCATTAAAGACACTGAATCACTCGGACTGCAAATAAAAATACTGAATGTTCAACCTAGTGACACAACACCGTTTTCATAATATGAAACAATTCTTGGTTCAGCATGATAACATGTGTGCCAGAGGGATGAGAAAAACAAAGGCAAAGTGCATTTTAACAAAGTACACAGCGTCTGAAGAAATGGCCTCAAAACACAACTGTTAATCGTTAACTCAAGGTTTTCTATTTCAGGTTAAAGTTGATGTGCAGATTTGAAACGTTTGCTCTATTAAGATGTTGTTTATTACAAGCTAGGAACGTCTCACTTTATTACTTTCTAACGTCATTATTGTCATTTTTCTATTTTTATACGATACTACATTAATGAATATTTTATAACAATGTGCAATATGTGTGCCCAGCCCTCGGATCACTTTTCTGAAACTCTCACGAAAAATAATTTGCAACAAAAGAATGCTGACTTACTGTAAAATAGTAAATAAAACCATGTTACAAAGAGGCTAAAAGTGAGACAATAGGCAGCATTAGAGAGCTAGCTAGTAGAACTTACAGCCTCGACTCAACACTCATTTAACTGCATGAGTGTTCAAAGAAAACGCCCACCTGTTATGCCTTCAGACATTTCCTCACCTGCATGTAGATCTTTTGAAGACCAGGGATGAGGTCCCCGATCTTGCCGAAAGCCAGGCGTCCCACCCCAGATGAAGCTCCTATGCAAACCAGGAGCATCCATTCCTTCTGGGTGTCCTTGAACTGCTCGTTCACAAAGTTGATCTGAGACACAGAAAGAAACACAGGCATGGTGCTTCGTTAGCTTTGGTTGTGTGTTTGGTGGTTAAATGTGTGCTGTGCTGCATAAGAAAAGCTACCAATAATGAATGAGCTAACAAAGATATCACACAACCTGCTGGTGAACTTTTTCATGTCTTTTGCGCTCCATGTCTAAGAAGTCAACAAATGGGTGTGCATTTGGTGGAGAGGAGAAATCCATAATCCCTGAGCCAAGGTCTAACAATAACAAAAATGTCTTCATCCACAGACATTTGGAACAGCAGGACAGGAAGACCCAACGCATATAGGTCAGATCCTCCCACTCCCCTCAGCCCTGACCCCCCAAATCAGATCCAAAACATTAAACTGCCCTCTGAAGTCTTTCCTGGACATGCTGATCCCTGTGAAATATTTGCTCTGCTTTGAAGGGCTCTACATTCATCAATGGCCATAGGATAGGCATGTTTAGGGATACAGAGAGGACATACAGGAGAGGTTTCCTGAGTTGGTCGAGCCAATACAAAGGCCGGGGCTGTGTTTACATCTGGGCCTGGGCCTGAAACAACAGGCCTGACAGAGGGAGGCCGGAGCTGGAACATCCGACATCTGGATAGAGGAAGATCAACTTCACAGCTCCACGCTGCACCTTTACACTTCATCCTCATCCTTCACTATCTCACTATCTCACACCAAAGTCAGCCATAGGTCATGTGCAGATTTTGCAAATATACTCAGAATTTTGGATTGTGGTAAGCAAAATTTGTGATTTGACTTATTTTTTCATCATGATGTCCAACAGAAATCACTTTTATTCTTCCCTTTTTTATTATTAAAAAGGAAGGGGGGGGGAAAAAGTCTTGGGGGAAATATCCTCCATTAACTAATGGAGGGGCGTGTCTGTGTTGACTGGCAGCAGCTGGCAGGGAAACGTTAAGTGCATACAGATTAGTACAGTCTTCCATTAACATCTATTAAATCTAAACAAATTGTAACATAGCTAGCTGATTTTACACTGGTAATATATGCAAGAAACTAAGACAGAAGACATCTTAAACTTTTTGTCCAAATATTTGTACAATCTTGGGTTTAGATAACCCAATTTATGGCAAGAGCAAACACACAACATGCACTTATCAATCTGATTAAAATCATGCCCATTATCGTTCTTACCAGATGGACATACGGCACAAAGTAGCCCAGTACAGCTGTGGCTACTCCAAACGCCCACACCCGGTATGTCACAATGTGAAACACACGCAGGTTGAAGTACTTCCTGAGCCCATCCATGACCCTGCTCCACCTGCTCCCCCCCTGAGCAGTGGCCCCTGGCTGGGTTTGGATGTTGGAAGGGCCAGGACCCATGCCTGGGGGTCCCATGCCTCCTCCAGCAGGCAGTAAAGGTTTGAACAACAGCGCCAACAGTGCCTGGACCAGCATGAAGAGGCTGAGTATCTGGAAGGTCCTGCTGAGCCCCAGAGGTTCCACCACCTTGTTGAGAAAAACTGGGAGGCCCATGGAGAAGAGGCTGGCACCGGCCGTCACCACGCCGTTTGCCAGGCCCAGGCGCTGGCGGAAGTAATGGCCGAGGATGACCAGAGAGGGCTGGAAGGCGAAGGAGGAGCCACAGCCAAACAGTATGCCATATGTGAAATAGCGAAGGCTCAGGGAGCTGCAAAAGAAACAAAAAGTAAAAAGAGGAGTAATTATTTGGTTATTCTTTGACCATTTGTTCTGCTGTAACATTGAAACTGATTATATGATTAGACTCATTTAGTAAAAGGCTTGCAGTTAATCAAAGAAGAAAACCGTCAAATGGCACGTGAATCTGGATACAAATTCCAGTACAAATCGTAAGGAGGATGCATGCCTACGGTTCTGATTTGGCACATCATGCTGCAGCTGCACTGTGGCTTGAACAAGTTGAGCCCGTTTGTACCTCTAATTTATTACCATTAAATTTGAGTCACAGAACTAAGCACAGAAATTTAGAAAATAATACCAGATAAAATGTACTGCTGTACTTAAATTATTATTAAGAATCCTCTAACAATCTGATTGGAAAAAAAAAACTTTACGCATTTCCCAAGCTGTGGAATTTGTTCCTAACCCAAACAAAAGATGGTAAGACTGAACTGTTTTTGCATCTTGTGCCATATCTGGCTCCTTGATTAGAAAACATAGCTTCAACATTAGAAACAGAAAAGTACATACTTTGCAAAGGATGTACTGAGCAGCCCTATAAAAGCCAGCGTTGCCCCGCTGACAGCTGTCTTCCTACAGCCGAAGCGGTCTGTGAACATGCTGACCACAGGTGAACAGAAGAAGATCATGCCCATGGCCAGGGCCCCGACCCAGGCTGGAGAGGAAGTGAAGAGGAGAATTCATCGTCAGGAACATGTGGGAACCCTGTATGTTGTAGCTATCTATGGTCAAACTCTGTGTAACAAGTATTTCACTGTGTGCTGCAAATTAACATAATAGATATACATGAAACATTATTACGTAATACAACTGACATACGGTATAAACAATGAGGAGAAATGGATTCCCTTTGCTGCATGACAACAATACACAAACTATTTTTGTCTCGTGGAGTCTTTCAACAGTGTCTACAGTTCTTTCATTCTTTCTCTACACCCACGTCATCATGCAGCTTTATTATTACTTACTGCTATACAGTCACTGGACGTCATGTATGAAAATTAAAAAAAGATATTCAATCAACAGCAAGGCCTTAATGCATTAGTCCTTGCACTTGTATGCAAATCATCACGTTTGGCCACATTTATTTGACTGTTTTGTCACCTGTGATCTCATTGAAGGCCACAGTGAAAGGTAAACGTGCACTTCGTGTTGAAACCTGTACTCAAATTACCTCCTGCGGCATTTCATGACTCATACGGCATGAATACCTTGATGTCATGTAATTGTCCTATTTGCAGAAGCTTTAAAAAACAAAAAGATTGTGTCTCTCTCTGCGTGAGCCCTCCACCTTCTGATGTGATTTGCTATAAAATACACATTTATGTAACTAATTTCTGTCTTTACTTTGCATCATGTACGTGGGGAAAAAGTGGATCAAAGTGGATAGTTCTGGCCTGTGGTGTAATATCCATCCAGTGTTAAAACATAACAAGCCAGAATGATCCAACAGAGACACTGCGTACCCTGAAGTGCAAACAAAGTAAAGGAGTAAAGGTAGCTTTGTGTCTACCCTGGTGTCTGGGCTGTGGGTCACACTGATCCAGCGGCTCAATGGGAATGAGAGCAGAGAAACTGATAAACAGGTGCATGGACTGATTTACCTACACACACGCATACATTAGTCAGTGTGAAACATGAGCTCTGCAGCACTGTACAAACACAGTCTATTGTGCGGCGGTTACCCTAAACATTCTGTACTATACATACATCTGCTGCTACACAGTGTACACTACAAAGTGACATTTTGGGTGGGACTGCAACTGGCCTTCCTATAGTTGTTTTATTCAAAAGGAACAAAAAGAAAGGGGAGTATTTAACATGTACTCCCACCATTTTGTAACTTTCCCTATAAAACTGTCAAAGTGTCATCGTAAAGCGCAACATTGACAAAAATCACTTTCACGTCACATCTCAAAGCATGTAGCAGATACATACAGTATACACAGAAGTGGATACATTTTCCATTAAAAAACCAATACTGAGAGAGAAATCAATGGCAAAGTTGCATGAGATCAGATTAACCCACTTTACTTAATAAGCCAAGGAGTTTGGGTTTGGATTCCCATAAGCGCCTTAGCATATTGCACCACTGATCTAGAGAGCTAACAGCCACTCTCCTAAGGGACTCAGTGCCTTTCAATCGTTAGTCCTTGTAAGATTGTCTAGCGGCACCCGAAACCCTCTCAGAGGGCGCAATCTGTTTTGGCCTCCATCAAATCCTGAGGGAAATAACTGACACTTTAGCTGCTAAATACCAATAATGTCTCCAGTTCGGGCTACTGTATTGTGCACATGACAGAACAGATGCATACATATAGGAAGGTTAATTCTGGCTTTATGTTGGCCCTAATGGAAAGTCATTAAATGATCCCTATGATTATAGCGGCATCCCAGTTCAGTGTTAAGATCCTTCAAATTACGTGGTCTACGAGAGTAGCCTGCAGTCCACTGTGACACATAGCATATGGGCAGAAATTAAACATATAGCCCTGAAACTTAATGACTTATGTACATAGCCCTAAATGTTAATCTCACAAAAAAATGTGCTCATCTGAGAACCCTTGACAGAAGAGGGTCAGGTTTAGTTTACATTGCAGTGCCTGGAATCTCATAAATGAATATCCACAGCCTTGCTGTGTTTCTATTAGGGATCACTTGTGCCTTCACTGGTATTTCTCCTTCTTCTTATATTTGTTCTTGTTCACGTTGCCCTCACTTATGACAGCTCGACCCATATCATCAGCACCCCTTTCAGTTCCTGGTCCAATACCACATGGGCAGTTGGTTTGTCTGGGATCTTAATTCTGTCATTCTCCACCACCCATTGTGGTGTCTCCCATCTATATATGTGCGGCTATATGTTTGCTCTTTCCGCCTGTGCTTTAGTGGTTCATCCTCGGAAGCCCAGGGTCATAAAATGTTTTACAGTCAATCAGGTTGGTCAGTCTGGTCCTTACTACTCTTACCATCTGTAGTCTTTGCCATGTTCTTTTTCCCATATGCTCCTCCAGTACTGCTCATGTTTGGCTCTAGATGGGTCTGCACTTGGTACATTACGTCACTGCAGTTATGAGCACATGAGTACATTAGATGCATCTTTGAGGCACTAAACTGTTAGGCCCTTAACAGAGGAATTGGGTAGTTATAATGAGCAGTGAACTGATGAAAAAAGACAAACTATCAATAGAAAATCCAAGGTAATATATGTCACAGTACTGGAAACACTGTGTAATTGACAACAATAACTGACAAAATATAAAAAATCAATGTACCACTTTAAACTAAACTAGGCTCAATGTTACTGTGTGAAAAACCAAAGCACATTGTCTACTACATACAAGGCCTGACCTCCAATCAGAAGCTAACAAAGCAACAGAAACATGTCGCTTTTCTGACCAGCCCCCATTTCCCCCCCTGCCCTGACATAAGAAAAGGCCCCTGAACACACTGAGTGGAGTGCACTCATTAATAGACGAATAGGCCTCTGAAACTGGGTGCAATTTTTACTTTCTTTGTCCACCAGCCAAATGGCTAATAAATGTTCAGATTTTAATGTGGTT
The DNA here is from genome assembly GCA_036023855.1 of Gadopsis marmoratus. Lineage (NCBI taxonomy): Eukaryota > Metazoa > Chordata > Actinopteri > Centrarchiformes > Percichthyidae > Gadopsis > Gadopsis marmoratus. The sequence continues at coordinate 50,597 of JAVQJF010059308.1, forward strand.
CCATTTAATGTGCCAGGAGATGTACCCAAGAGTACTTAGTTTAGCTTGTATAAGTACATACTTTGTTTTGTGAACAATAAGTATGGCATGTTATCTAATGACCAAATAAATGAAAACTCTGTACCATATGTTGTACGTGCTTGAAAATGTGTCTAGTTTGACTGATCTTTATCACATACATATCTTAATAAACATCGTGCATGCTAAGCAAACCACCACCACTTTTATTGCTTTACGTGTAATGACATTGCGTTTCATGTCACTCAGGTTCTTTCCAAACATCCTGACAGTTACACATTCATTTACATAGTTGTGGTGGAACATTTACCTGATTTCTGCGGTTACAGTGTGGAGCCAAAGATTAAGTTCACAAAAGGTTTTCTAGCATCAGCAGCGCAGTAACAAAGTATTTGATCAGTGACAACATTTTGTTGCGTTTGTCCTATGCTCCAGGACAGTGGATTTGATTACATGAAATGAAACAATGAGCATAAACAACTTTCAGCTTTCAGTTCTATCACTTTCATTTCTATCAGATGTTACCAGTGTACAAATTGCAGCCCTTTAGCCTTTCAGTTTTGGTGGACAGAAAGCAAAGTAGGAAGCACTTTCAAAGAAAACTATTCACAGCATGCTCTGTGGATTATCCTGAGTAACAAAGACATTCTTCCTGGAAAGACTTGTTTGCTGCAGACTTTTTCAACAACAACAACAACAAAAAAACACAACAAAATGTTATTCCCCTCCTTCGAGGCAGCAGAAATCTGAGACATATATCTTCACTGGGCAAATCAAATCAAAACTATCTGCTTAGATAGGTGTAACTGCAGAAAGTGAGCAACAATAGGTTTTGTGGATTTTGACTGAACCAACCATTTTAAGTTAAATCCACATTTTAACCTCCTTATCGTCGTTTCTTTTCAAATCCAACGTGCCAAAGCAATTAAACACACACATCACTGTCCAAACGCTAATTTACCGTGAACAGGGGGGGAATCCCAACAACTAAACAATGCAACATATTGTGTTTGAAATTATCTTGGGCGCTCACAGTTAAAGTAACAATAGCCATACATATTTTACAGAAAGGCTGAGGCACGAGACTTGGTAGGAAGCCCATTCCCTCAAGGCCACATTAAATGGCCTTAGCAGGTGGTTGGGCTGGAGAATGTGTTGTTAAATGACGTACATGGCCAGTTCAACTGTAAAACACAGACACTAAAAGATACTATTATACTGTATCTTGGACATTAGATGGACATTTCCCCCCATGTTGCAAAAGTTACTGTTTCTTTTTGCCATCAGTAGTTCAAATAAGTGTCTGTCACCGACATGTTAGCTCCGTGTGGTTACGTTCTATGAGCGATGCTTTACCAGAGAAGAAGCCTGCAAATGTTTCGGTCGATTCCTCACTTAGCTGTTTAGCTTATCGTAGCTAATACCTCAGAAAGTCTCACTGGCCAACGGGGGCACGCCAGTTACACACTTTATGAGCACACGGCAAGCACAGAATCTTCATTTTGAGATATTCTGTCGAGATAAACGCACCACAGCAAAACCAGCTAGTTCAGAAGGTAGCTAGGAGAAACCCAGCACAAGCAGCAAGCTCCAAGAAGAAAATAGGTTAGATTCGCTTTGTTGTCAGGGTTCCTCATACTTTCAACAAAAAAATAGAGCTGCATGAGCTACTGATGTATAATGACGTGTGTACTGTGTTCATACAGCCTTGTCATAGCATCTGTTACCTACATGGATAATTGCCATATGGCACATCAGGTCAGGCAGCATAGTTTGCAGGTTTTTGCAAGTGTGAGACAAGTCATTTGGGGCCTAGCCAGCTGTCACACATGTGAAAGGAGCGTCTTCAAACAAGTCAGCCTCAGCACGCAAATGTATTGTAACAGCAGGAGTCTCTGGATGCTCCATGAGTTGTTTCTTGTCGCCGCTCGCTTCTGATGTTTCCTAGTCATATCATGCTCTAAGCTACCAGCATACGCTGCTGTGCAAACCACTTGTGTTGACACTATTAATAATGCAAGATGACGGGGGGGGGGGGGATGCATGGATATAAAATGGATATGATTTGCAGAAAGACTAGGGGGTGGGTGGAGCAGCATGACTCGATTTTTCTGCCTAAACTGGCTCTCAGACTTTGCTCCTGATACACAAGGTGTTGAGGTACTTCAATACTAACTTACAACTGACAGCTTCGAGCTCATGCTGCTGGGAATCTCTTGCTTTTAGTTGTGAAAAGGATAATGCTCATTCCCTATCCCCTCCCTTGTATCGGCTAGGGGGAGCTGGCTTTCGCCTTCAAAGACCTGAAGCCATTCCCATGCCCTCTGGAATGCCAAAAATGCCACAGTACTCCCTGATCTGCCAACCTGGGATTGATTGACTGGAGAGGTTTGCTTGTGACAGCGCAGACATCTGTTTGAATGCTGGCTAGAATATTCTGCTTACTGATTTGATACTTGGCTTTCAAGAAATCTCAGCCATCGCGTGTTGGCCACATGTGATATGATGAACTGAGATTCTCCAAAGGAATCAGGAATAAAGTTGATATTGCTCAGTAACCTCTTCACCTCTACATTTAGACACAAATAGGACACAATGGGCTTGAATGAGCCTCTGTTCCCTTTGCCTCATCGCAGCCTTCCTGTTTGATCGGTTTCACACTTGTGGCGTATGGATGGAAATTACTTCAGGGATCAATTAAACATTAATCACTCGCTCACTCAGTCCCTTTCTTCCGCCCCCCCCTCACACGCACAGTCGCAGTTTTTAGCAAACTCTGCTGCAGCAGAAACACTGCTGCCGACTGAGCTGTTCGGTCACACATCACCTCATAAGAGGCTCGCTCCCCACTGATTATAAAGGCGCTGCTGCTTTTGTTTTCCCATTTTAAAAGAATGCTGGTTACTTGCACACATCTTGACATACAGGCAGTTATGTACTGCTTTGGCTACAACAGGAGTGAGACCTCTGACCGTGGCATGCTGTAATCACTGAGCAAAACAACGCCATCTGCAACTCATAACCCGCTCACCTCTCCTTCATTACCTTCTTTTACTTAAATAAAGGTTGTCCTGATCCCCTACCTTGGTACCCTGAGCCATTTTGAAAATCTCTTGTTTACCCCTCAAGGCTTAATAAATGCTCCATGTAATCAAGCTTGGTATAAAGACCTAATGGTAATCTCTTAGCAAGATTTAATCACATCTTTCCTAACACCTCCTCTCCTTATGGTCCTGTGGTGCTGGTGAAGTACTTTGACATATTATTTTTGCGATGTTCTACGCATGTGAATTTAGCTTTCACTGACTGGATAGTTGATCAAAAGAAGCCTTCACAGCTGTGAGTATTGTAGTTCAAATGTTCCCCTCTGTTTTCCTCTGTTGCTGAGGGGAAAAGGTCAGCCGGCTAGCTTAATCCTTTCTGAGAACAACCAAGAATCAAATCCAAGGAACAGCTGAAGATGAAAATCCTTAATAGTGTGGGGGGGGGACTGAAGAGAAATACCTTGATAGCAACTGCTATCTGTTGAATGCGTGTAAGTCATATATCTGGTTTCAGATGACTCTTGAAAAGCAACTACGTGTCATACTGCACTTGTTTTCAGGCCCAACACATTCTCAGGCGCTCTATCACACAAAACCTGAAAGTAATGCGATGGCTTGTGGTGCTTCCCCCAGACACAGCAGTTTCCTGCACATGCCATTAAAGATGTGCTTACACAAACAACTTAAACGGAGTTGGATCACATCTGGGCCTTTTGACTTCATGTTTTCTCTCCGTCAGTAACTATACTTCATGCTGATGAGAAAGGGTCACATTTGTTCCAGGTCTTAGAACCATAATCCCTTCCCACATCCTGACCTTAGCCTTTGCCGGTAATTGTGGAACTAGACACGAAGTTAAGAAAACTCCCCACTCCTGTTACATGCTACTCCCCTACCATTGCACAGATTCACCCATTAGTTTTGGACAGGTAGTTTGCTTGTACATAAAGTCCAACCCTAAAAAGCTCATTTAGTCAGTAGCTGTTAATGTGATTAACATCCTCAGAGCTATAAAGGCCAAGACACTATAAGAACACCAAGGGACCAAACCTCCGGAGATGCAATCCCCAGAGATGCTTCATTGGATGTTGACTTTAAATTTCAACTTTTTCCCACTATGGTAACAAGAACTACCAAGAGTTTGTCAGTCTGCTATTAGCTACTGAGCATCAGCAGGATGAGAAAGTCCTCGCACCCCCTGTTATCAAACTTCATCTAGGTACTAATTTATCTGCATAAAACAAGATGGAACTGTCCCGTTCCTTGAAAATAACATCAGGGATTTCTATGCATCCCCTTGTCTTCTATAAGGCTGTATCATAGTTTGAACATTCACCAGTGAAAGCTTGTGATATAACCCTCAACAGAATGGTTTACAATGAAGCACACAGGGAGAGAGAGGGGTGAACATTTACCTTATTCTGCTCATGTAAGCTACGCCATAATAAGTGGTCGATATTACGATGAATATCAATTCCTGGAATTAAATTATCACAAGGTCTTTTAGCTGTTACATCTATATAATATATGTACATACAGATGTAAATCTAGCATATGATTTTTGTCACATGTCATCCCTTTCAGGCTTTCCTCTGTATTTTAACAGTCAAGTGAAAGGGAGGCGGATGAAAAAGCAGTACACTGAAATATTGGGTATTTCACATTCTGTGGTATATTTAGTGGGTGCAACAAGTCTAACTTTGGAAGGTTTGCTGGGTCACACTTTTTAAGCACAGATTGTTCAAATGCCTGTAATACATTTCTATAGCTTTTAGCCTTCAGGGGTTTAGACTTCATCAAAGGGCCATTTGTGACCAACTGAAATGGATTTGCAGCAGCTCGCGAACAGAGTAAAGTGTTAATGAATATGAAGATAGTGAATACAAAGTTAGTAAGTTAGATGCATGTTAATCATTGACTGATGACCAACTCAAACATGGGGTGAGGAGCATTTTTAGGATGCGTTAACACTTGACAGTAAAGAGAAATAATATGCAGACTGCAGAAATGTATTGGTGAGGCACATTGGTGTATATGTAATACAACACTATGTTTAGTGTGCTGCTCTGAGAACTCTTGAGCTGACCCACATGTTTTTAGACTGATGCATGCATGGGACACATATATAGCAACCTATGCATCATGAACTACTATTATAACGGTGTTACATGAAGATATCATTTATTTTCATCATGCTGATATTCTTTCAAATGGCAACTGACTGGAGCTCCAATTTCCGTGTTTCATATCAGTGACATTGAAATCAGACATGCATCCAGGACACAAAAGTGCTTCTGTCCACCAGTTGATGCTTTGTTTCATCAGATTGTCAGGCTCACCTCAGCACACATTCTGGCACTCACCCACTTTGAACTGAGACGTCCTGTCGTCTGGGTTTGCATGCTCCTTCACCAGCATCATATGCAGTATGCCGAAAGAGTTCTGGATCCCGAAGATCGAGCCATTGCACCAGGTGGCCGCAAAAACCACCAGCCAGCCGTAGCCTCCTTCGGGCGGGACGAATCCGTCTCCGTGGCCGTGCACCTCCACCCGGACCCCCGCCTCGGATTCAGAAGCCGGGGAGGGAGGCGGCTTGCACCCAGCCTCGATCAGCTGCACGGCGCTGTCCTCCTGCACGATCTTACACTCGCTGCCGGCCGCCTGATCATCCTTGCGCCTGTCTGCTTGTTGGGGAGCATCTCTTTGCTCCATCTGAGGACCTGCAGCCGGCTGCTCCGCCCGGGACTCTCCGCCGGACGGCTGCGCTTCATTGTCTAACCCGATGATCCCCATGTTGCCTGGTCTGGTGGAGCGGTTACTGCGGACTCTTGGCGCCCATGCATGAGCTATAAGTCACTGACATAAGAGGCCCAATTTGAATAACAGATTTGATTTGCTATTCTGCCTAAATGTGCAAGACAGGCGGTCCCTTACTGGCAGACTAAGCCTCCTACACGCCGCTTGTAGCCCAAGTCTGAGCGTCAACTCCAGCGAATGAACCCCAACCTGCAAACGTTAAATGTATCATTCTAGTCGGAGGTCTGTACTTTTCCAGGAAACAACAGGCACCGCCTATTTCTCTTTTTAAATGTAAGCTCGTGTGCCTAGGAACAGCCTAGAGACTAAAACCATGTATTCACTTTTGCAGTCTGCTCGGTGCCAAACACGGATCATCAACCTGTGAACGCGTCCGCTCAGCGTCGTCGCCGCATCGTCCTGTCACTTAGTCCGCACGCGGTCCGCAACATCCCCCTTTGATCAAGAAGAAATGCTTAGGCGCTCCTCCTCTTTCGCCCGGTGTCGTTACGCGGTGCAAATGTGAATAGGTAGGCCCCAGAGGGTCCCGGAGGCTGGCCCGGCTCGTAAGTGTCAACAGAGCGGCGGCCCGTCATTCAACAGCTCGCCCCCGCCTCTCTTCCCCGGTGGTTGGACGGTTGGAACCAATGGTGGCGCTTGAGTAGAGTTACGGTGCAGTTGTGGGAGGAGCTTGAACGTCGTGTCTTATCGGATTCACGGAAAGACCCGAGTAATTCCCAGCTTGACAGCTTTAGCCTCACCTGACACCGAGCCTTTCCTCCTGGGACTGGACTGGCAACTGACGTTGCACCGTGTAGTTACCAGGTAATAAATAGGATATTTGATTATTTACGTTTTATGCAACTTTTTACTATATTTGAAAGGGGAATATGATACTTTTTATTCCACTGCATTTATTTAAGATCTGTAGCAATGGTGGAGGAAGTATTCAGATATTTTACTTAAGTAAATGTAGCAAAAATAAAAATTACGAAAATACAACAAAAAGTAAAAATACAACAGTGTAAAAGTCCTGCATTCAAAATCCTACTTATAGGATAATTATTACTTATGGCTTAATGTGTAAGCAGCATTTTACTGTTGTAGTTGTTGGTAGGTGGTTTAATCTATATCAATTGATCATACTTAAAAGTTGATCATAAAGTATGTTTTGTATGTGTAAGTCTTTATCTGCAAAGTAACTAGTTACTGCACTGAGAGACATGTGTACTGGAATAGAGAGTACAGTATTTTCCTCTGAAATGTACTGAAGTAAAGGTAAAAAGTAGCATAAAATGCATGTAAATGATTAAGTATAAGTAGCTCAATATTGTACTTAAGTACTGTACTTCTGAAATGTATTGTACTGAAAAAAACCATGACGGATTAAATGGAAATACTCAAGTGAAATACAAGTACCTCAAAATTGTGCTTAAGTATAGAATTTGATTAAATGTAGTTATTTTTCATCACTGTCATCTTTGACTCGAGTAAAACATCTGAATTATTCTGACAGCACTGTCAAAAATACAATTTATAGGCAGAAAACAGGTCAGGGTGATAAATATGTTTTGTTTCTAAACATGTAGGTCAACCACCGTTTCCGAATAAAAGATTCATCTTCATGACATGAAGGGGGGTTGGGGGGGGTGGAGAGAGTCCCCTGACAGATAATTAAAGCAAAATCATTTCACACTTCAGCAGAGCTTTCAGGTGAGTGAGCAACAAATACAGAGGCTGCATCCAATATTAAGGTTAAGAATATAAAATATGTTTAACCACACATTGCAGTGCAAATGAAGATTTTTTGTAAATCTCTTTAAGTCTCCTGTCTTGTGTGTTCGGACATCATTTCTGACTTTTTTTCCTGATGGCACAAAGAGTGAATCAAATCAAGTCAGTCAGTCTATTTACCAGTCTATTGCTTTCAATTATATAACCCCAATTAGGTAAGAAAAACTGTTAGATGGTTCCCAGAAACACTCTTTCTGGACAGGATTTCTGTTTTCTTGGACTCATGTGATAGTAGTCGCCATAAACAACTAGTCACCACTAAGTGGAGCTGCAGCTCTCTGTAAGAGGCAGCAAGGTCAGAGGTTACCCAACATTTGACATTCAGTGAAGTTCTAAGAAAGTGTTTAATATGTTACAGTTCAATAGTCCTAAACCTAATTCATTTATTCTTATTTTGGTTATAATTTCAGAAACATAACCCAAAAGATATGTCATATCTTCAACAAACGCATAGGCATTTTTCACATGCCACAGTATTAAAAGCACAGGTTTTAAGAATAACATTAATGATGGCTGAATTTCACTTTGCTGCTTCAGTTCCAGTGTCCTGGTGTTGTGCGTGTTCGCTTACTGGGACACTTCAATAGAACAGAGCCATCGCTAATGTTATTAGTAACGCCTGTGCTTTTCCTACCATGACAAGTCAAAATGTCTGCTGTGAAAAAGGCCTGTTATGTGGTTGCAAGGTAACAGTTGAGGACCGCGACAGGCTTTTTGTGACAGGCTTTTTTCGCAACAGGTTTTCTCTGTTTTTATATGTGGTCAGTGCCCCTGTTACCTAGCTGTTACCCGGCAGCTGCTATTTCACTGTAAATAATGCCAAGTTTAATATAAAGTCACCCAAATTCAATAATAGATTCACCCAAATGACAACACTCAGAGAACAATTTGAAACTCATTCAAAGTAACTTCATATAATGTCGAATAGCTGAGACGTGATATCAGCCAGCAGAAACATGCTATATATATATGATTATGATTTAGTGTAGTCCTGCAGTCACACTGGCAGGTAACCAACCAAGCCTTAAAGTACAGTATGGCCATTCACACACTGTATATTTTATATTGTGTAATCTATTAGAGGTGTGATCCAATCTGTTGCTCAGCAGAAAACACCTGAGACATATCAACATGGGATGTCTGTATTTGTTGCCATAGCATCTCACCAATTAATCCAATCAAAATACATATTGTCTGAATTGCCTTTTATAACATTAATAATATACATAAATGGGCATTTAGCACATTTCCACCCCTAACAAAGGTTACTATTCAACAACACCCTTGGAGCTTTACATCAGCAGGGTGGATTTAAACTGAACTCTGCCTGTTCTGTAATTACCAGCCCACTCTTTGAAATTCCACATTGTTAATAATCACAGACGCATGCAAAGGATGTAGGAATGTGCTGCCTTGTCATCCGATGGAGCTGCTACAAAATCACACGCCTGTTTCCAATTAGCCCCTTGAGGAATAGCAAGACTGCATAGCCCTCTCTGGCTCCACAGTGTTTTTTAGATAAAAATAGAAGTTCACACAGCTTCTCAGAGTCTGGTTACAAGACTACCCTGGGATTCCTTTTGAATGAAGTGGGGTTCAAAGGTGATAGGGATATAGCCAATAGTAGTGCTTCCTGTTTAAATTGGAATACTTTAACTCCTAAGAGAGGTGTGGGTAGGGGGGGGACTGAGCATCTGTGAGAGGCCCACACATTTCTGAGTCTGATAAAGTCACACTCTGAAACATGTAGGCTGGCTGAGTGAGGAAGTAAAGGTATTTTAAAGGGGAATCCCTGCCTTAAATTATTATTATTTTATTGAGTTATGAAATAAAGGTTTTCAGTTTCTGTAAGAATTTACAACACTGGTGAAATTCTGGTGTTAGCTGCAATCAGATGGTGGTGGTGGTGGTGATAGGTGCAGGTTGATACATGCTGTGGTGGTGGGAGAGGGAAAATGCTCGGGCAGGCTAGTCATTATCTCGAGTAGTATGACTCACAGTCAGTGACTTCCTTTATTCCTCGGGGGCCTGTAGAACCACAGTTAGTACAAAACGTCAGCATGCTGAAAGTCGAACGTAGGGAACGCTGTCTCCAAACTTACTCGATGAAGACAAAACAGCACCATATCGGTGGTACAATCTGTTATGTAGTTATGTGTCTGCCTCCTGTGCTGTGCTTGGTTTCACCCTGAAAGGTGAGTTCAGATGTTCATCAGGGACTGACCAGCCAGCCCCATGGTCATGAGTTACTGAACAAAGACCTGCTTATTAGTCACTGACACTATACTGTATGACTGAATTGGGGATTGGGCGGGGGGGGGGGGGTGCTTACTGCATGTCATATCCCATACGAATACGAGTCCTTTTGTTTTCTCTCTGAGAAGTGATAAGCATGTGATAGAGGGAAGGTACAAGAGATAAAAAAGTCTATTAGAAAAATATAGATAATAATACAAAATTTCAGTCTCTGTAAACATTTCACATACTTGTTTGTGCTGGCCTCTCTCTTCTTCTCTTCCCTTATTTGAACAAGAGAGGAGTGCTTTCATTATCTGAACACAAGTATGAGCTCACTCATACCTCTTCCAGTGGACTCTCATACAATGTTAATAGCTGTATTGGTGACAGACTAACTCTGTGATTACCCACCACAGAAACAGTGTCCCCACAAATCACTGATGTTATGTTTCTGTATATATATTTATTTGTATTTGAAAATGTTGTATCAGCACTCACACATTATAGTGTGTGTAACAATGTTGTGAGTTTAAATGCTTTATGGAGAGAAATAGCTACATGCAGCTCAATGATGAAAAATATTCCTGTGCTGGAAATGTGAAAAAATGTCTGTAACAAATGAAGACTGGGAACTCAATATCCAGCAGATGAATAGTCGTATTCAGACATCTCTGTTGAAATGAATCACTTCTGATAAGTCGCAGCACCCTAGCATCCAGTTACAGGAAGGTTGTTGAATCTTATCAGCTCCTGAGGTTGCGGACAGACACGGGGTGGAAGGGATGGTTGTCTCACGCAGCCAAAACAAGCTTAAAAAGCTGTAGAGATGAGGCGCTCCTTTTGATGCATTTATCCTTTGTAGAGGTTTCACTCTGACAACCATCCAACCAGACTCACAGTCACTTATTTATTGACTAGCAACGTTGTTTAAACAAAACTTGCTAGACAAGACAATGCTAGCAGCTCTGTGAGGCTGCACATATACAACCGTGCTTTGAGCTAAATGCTAACATCAGCATGCTAACATGCTGACAATGACATGCTGATGTTTAGCTTTTATAATGTTTACTATGTTCTTTCTCCATCTTAGTTGTTTTTTTTTTTGTTCATTTGCTAATTAACACTAAACACAAAGTACAGCTGAGGCTGATGGGAATGTCATTAGTTTTGCAGGTTTTTGGTCATAAACCAACCAAAGTGTTGATGATGGAACAAGATGTAAAGATCACCATGTAGTAGCTGTTGAGATATTTCCATGGATAAATGAAAACTTGGACCTGCTGGTGGCGTTAGATGAAAAATCAGGGGATCTCCGAAACCATTAGTAGGCCTATTCATCCTCTGGGCACCATGGATATCTGTTCCAGATTTAATTGCAATTCCAACAGTTGTCAAATATTTATTATTTCAGAATTTTTGCAAGTTCAAGATGAGCAAACAATGTACTTAAGACAGACTACAGGTTGAGTTTAAAAGCTACATAAGTTACCCCTCAGTTTATACTGAAGTTATACTGAAGTTAAGAAGTTAAGTGAGTCTAAAGCTGAATTTTTGTGTGCAATGTACTTATTCTGAATTTGGATAATATATTCATGTATGTAGAGAACACATTTTCTCCCAATTAAATCTGTACCCTATTTCCTGCTGTACAGTTAAAGTAGTTTGTATTCTGTGTTTATTCATTTCCCAATAATTTATGGTTTCTGTGCCCTCAGCCCTCATCCTGTGAACATATTAAATACTTTTGCCTGCATATGAACATAAGTTGATTTGTACATGCAAGGGCATGTTCTCACAACCTCCCTTAACTGTAGTTTGCTTTATGTTGTTGGCTTTGCTCCTTACTAAGAAACACTCCAAACGATTCCTTGTACTGTATATGCACGTGTTTAACAATAAACAGACTCTATTTCAACTCAAATTTAAGTTAAGCCATTTATTCTAACAAAATGCCTTGAGTTTTGAAGCTGGGAAAGAAGGAGGCCTCTGCCCTCGTACTTTTCCTCTCATCTGTGCACTTGGAATAACAAAGGCCTCGCCTACTTTGCCAGCTTTGCCCCATAAAAGGACGAGAGAGGAGAAAGCCTTGATCGTTCCCCTCCAGCATGTCACAATGGGGGCTACAAGAGGTGAATGGGGTCCATAATAAATACACATGCTTGCATTCTTCACCCCCCGCTCCCAAAGGCACACATAAACACACACTGAAGTAACCTTATGTCCTGTTTGTTTCCACAAGAACACCTGCAGATTATGCCGGGAGTTTAGCTCTTAAAGAAGTAATAAAAAACAGGCAGCTACACCTAGAGATTGCACAAACATGTACTGCAACAAGCATCAGCCTGCCTCCCGCTGCTGCCCACCAAATTGAAAGGCTGAGCAACACACACAGGCACATGGTGGCTCTGCCCCCCCCCCCCCCCCCTTCCAGACACACAAGAAGAATTCCTCACAAATAAATATAAAAGAGCGCAGATGGGACGGCTGGAAGCCCTGTTGAGAAAGAGAAAGAGCCAAGAACTGAGAAAAGACAGAGGAGAGAGGCAGAGCATGCCGGAGTAAGAGGGGAAGGGAGAGGCACTGAAGGGAGAAACTGAGGGGGCATTGAGGAGGAGGAGGAGGAAGAGGAGGAGGAGGAGGAGGAAGTGTGAGTGAAGCAGCTTAAGACAGTGAGAGCACACGGTGAGAACACAGAGTGAGAAGGAGACGAGGGAGAAAGAGAGAATAAAGACTTGCAATATACATCACTATCAAACAGGTAAAGTAAACCATTTTAAACACTACTTTTAAGCCACTTTTATCACTATGCTGATGTGTGCGATGCAAAACACTTGAAAGGTTTGATGATAATTCTTTGCGATTTAGTCAAAGGCGTGAGAACATATATTCTGAATATCAGGGCTATTTTGAAATGAATCGGAGTGTAAAGTGAAAATCCATGTGTACTTTGATTCAGTTTTGGGTTCCCACAGAACTCATCTGGCTTGGTGCCTGGAGAAAATGGAAGCGCTGTTGGGGTCACCACAATAGTTACATTTCTTTCTTTCAGCACTCACCATTTATTTATCTAAAGCTGTTTACAGGATGGAAACCAGAACATCTCAAATGTTTGATTATACACAAAGCTGTTTCCGAGCAATGCATTTTGGCAAAATAGCATCCTAGTCAGCCAACAAGCCAACGAAATTTGTTTTTATGCCTCACCACTCTCAACAAACCGTTCTGATCTTCTCCTCTCGTAGGGTATGCTCTCATATAAACTATCTCTTATCCTCAGTACCACTGCGGATCCTTGTTGCCATGTTCATTCTTGTCTAGTTTCCAAGTTCGATATTTTGGATTCTGTGTTTTGACGCAGTGGCCACTACTGCAATAACCTCAGCTTATTGATTTCAGTTCCTTTATTTACACTATATTAATTTACATTTTAAAGTCCTTCTTCTAACTGGCCTCTAGGTATAATTTTAATATACAAGACAAACAATGACAAATTCAAATGTATTTTATCTCTTTGACTGAACAGTGTTAGTGATCTATTTATGGCTGGATGATTGTTTTCATCATTTGTCACTTCTCTCCTTAGACATGACATCACTGTGCAGGAACCTGGCTGTGCTTCTCCTTTTTCTGAGCGCCTCTCCTCTCCCACTCACTAACGCCGCCTCCACTTCTCCTCCCGTCACTCGTCCACGGATCATATTCATGACTGGCTTGGGCTCAGATGACAACTATGATGATGAAGACTACCTTGACAGCCTAAGCCATCCTCCTGAAATGCTGTACCCGGTGAAGACAACCCTTCTCCAGAAGGCACCGCAGCTCTGCCAACACAACCCCTGCTTGGAGAATCAGCAGCCCTGTGACCAGCTTTCAGCAAAGACTGGGTGCCTTTGTCCCGGGGTCAGCAGGGCTGATGAGCCTCCTCATGCTCCACGCATCCAAATGCTGCTGCCAGTCAGTGAAGGGAATGACAGAGGGAAGATAGAAGTCCAGTGGTGCGCTCCATCTTCTGTGGTGTCTGGGTACAGAGTGGTGATTGAGGGAAGTGAGGGGGACGCTCAGGAGTTTGGGGACGTTTCGCGACGAGGTGTGGTCAGATCTCTGGAAGTTGGGACTAAAGTGTGTGTGGAGGCGGTGAACAATGCAGGACACAGCACCCCTTCAGAGTTCTCCTGTAAGCGGTATGACCCTCCTAAATCTTCTAACCATAACCTGCTCTCCTGGATCATAGGAGGAGTCGCCCTCCTTCTGCTTCTCACCATAGCAGCTGTGATCCTCTGGAAGTATCAAATGCATCAAAAGGCAAAGAGAAACTCCACTGATGGACTAGGGAACCCTTCTTACAGCACAGAGGGAACTCTGTGATACAGACTACTTCAGCACAGACAATCCATCCCAGTCACACTGAACAGGGCCCTTGAGACAGGGGGCACAGCAACGGTGTAATCATAAACATCATATGGTTGATTATAGAATTAAGAAGTTGTTTACAGTCCTGTTTCAAGGAATATGTAAACATATCGGGGAAACGAGAAGCTCATGGAATTACACTAACAAATGTGTAATTCTGTTATTTTGTGGTTAGAACTACTGTTGATTTGCTGGCAAATCAACTGCAGGTTTGTTGTAGTGTTTTGTCATTGCTGAATTTCTTTGTAAATATTCATCATTTTTAGGATGTACTTGCTGAAACTTTTGTAACATACTAAAACTTATTATAATAAAAACTGCGTAAAATGTCTTGGTTGAATTCTTGCTTTCGTTTGGTCCAAAATGTCCCATAGATGTAACTCTGACAGTGACCATTCTGCGTACCATGTAGGCCAACTTTTACTTTTGCTGCTTTCAGTATATTTTTGCTGATAATACTTTTAGTTGCAGGACGTTCACCTGTAACATATCTTTACATTGTGCTTATCTACCCCTACTTTCATACAAGGATGTTTCACGTAAGGATCTGAACCCTCCACCACTGTCTGTAGTTATGAAACCACAACTTCCACCTTCTCCACTTTTATTTTGAAGGCCTTGCAAAACCGCCGGAAATGTGAAGTTGATATTATTGGCCAGAGTCCCGCCTTCCCTCCGCGTCTAAGCCAATGATTTGTCACCAAACAATGTAGAGAAGAGGACGTTGTCTTTTTAACAACGTATGACTCTATAACCAAAACCCGTCGGCTTCATACATCCAGGATGGCGAACGCAGGTGAGCCACTTCTTTCACTGAGACAGATGCAATTATAACCAACTGCCGCCTATTTACATTTTACGAATGACAGTCAACATCCCTGACGTTGATTGAGGAACTTTAGTTTCCACCAAATAGTCAGCTGACAACACTTGTTTAGTTAAAAACAGCCTGTAACTGTGGCAGGTTAAAGTGGCGTCAACAGCAGACGGAGTGCGTTAAGCCAACTGTCACATGTTTCTCAGACTGTAAATGAGGAATATAGATATTCAGACATCCCTTACTTTATACGCATAGTGTCATTATTCAGAATGACTCAGCAGACACGATGAGGTCAAAGCTACCTGTGTCATCAGGGGATGCCGGCATGGTTACCAGCATGGTTACCTCCCAAGCAACACGCAAGTGAAGCAAAACAGGGCTTGGTGCCATAACCTGTTCCATCAAAGGCGGGTGGGGTGAAGTGAACCGTTTTAACACACACACACACACACACACACACACACACACACACACACACACACACACTGTCTGATAAGAGAAGATAGGCGATAACATGAGGGAGCAATCTGCTGGAGTGGAATGTACCCTGGAGGTGGAGGTGGGCTTCAGGGCTGCTTTGTATGGTTTGAATGAAGTGAAACCAAATGGCAATTTAATCTGATTTCGATAGCTCACCTCAGGATGTCTGCGTGGGCGACTTCCTCATTGTTTAGTACATACCTAATAATCAGACTGTGCAGGTGCAGCAGGTGTCACGTTACAGGGTTACATATAACCCATCACACAAACCGCAGTTGCTTTAGTTTGAAAAGGTTGATTAGCAGTGATGGTCAGTAATAAAATGTAGCTGGGTTTTTTTTTTAAAAGCTTAGCCTGTGCTTTTAAAAAAGTGATTTGTGCAATTTTATGTGTGTGTTCAACAGCGGCTCATCAGACTTTGCAAAGGATTTAATGTGTTTCCGTCTCTCCGTGCCAGTCACCAAGGAGATCTCCTATGAGGATCTAAAGGCGCTTCTGGGAAAGAGCCAGAATCTCATCCTGGTTGATGTCCGCAGCAAAGAGGAAGTGGATAAAGGATGTATTCCAGGATCTGTTCACATCCCACGTGAGCGTCTTTTAAATAAATGTACATGGAGGGGAAAACACACCATTGTCTCTTACTGGCCACTGGACTTACTATTTTCCCCTCAGTGTTGCCACTTACCATACATATTCAGATAAATGTGTGCTGCTGCATGCTGGATATGCAAACGTGTACAGTGGTGGATAAGCAT
This sequence comes from Gadopsis marmoratus, assembly GCA_036023855.1. Taxonomy (NCBI): domain Eukaryota; kingdom Metazoa; phylum Chordata; class Actinopteri; order Centrarchiformes; family Percichthyidae; genus Gadopsis; species Gadopsis marmoratus. The sequence goes on from JAVQJF010059308.1 coordinate 66,952, forward strand.
CAGTTTGCTGCAGTCTGGTTTTTTCGGGTTCTGAATGTTTTCCCTTAGATGCTAATGTTCAATGTCTATCATCTGTTTAATCTTAAGACACTTTTCAGCCTTTCTCCCTTTAATCATTCAGTTGATACAGTAGGGGCTGCTCTTGCAATGGAGCCAGAAGAATTCAAGGCCAAGTACGGAGTTACCAAGCCACCACTGGACGCGCCAGAGCTGGTGTTTCACTGCCAGATGGGCAGGCGAGGGGCAGTGGCCACGGGCGAGGCCACCGAGCTCGGATACCTGAAGTAAATGAGTTATTGTTACTATACATTATACACAAACGCACTCATAATTAGCCCTCACTGTTTAAAGACCTACTGTATCTCATGCCTGTACAATGACATTGCCTATGAGCTTTGTGTGCGTTCATTACGTTAGTATTACAAGCGTTACTTATTGTTCTAAAATGTATCCCTCTGTCTTCTGTTTCAGTGCACGTAATTATACCGGAGGATACAAGGAGTGGTCTGAGAAGCAGGGAAACTGATTCGTGTTGAAAGAAAGCCGCGTGTAGTTTATATTTATACAAATAGTTATAGTTATATAATGCAAATAATTGTGAAAGCTATACAGACAAAATAGTCATGTTTTTGTGTTTTTTCTTTGATATGTTTTGATAGTGCTTTGTTTTTGTACACTGATATGTATAAATAAATAGAAATACAACAAATTCTGTCATGTACTCAGATTTATACATATTTGTGGGGATCATTTCAGAGAACTGAATATCTAAATGTGCAAAAACTGGGGAAAACACTTTCTGCATGCTGGAAAGATGTACACACTGGTTGCATCAAATATAATACAAACAGGCCGTATACATTAACAGAAAGTCTGCTGAGGAAGACCATGAGATGTGGTTGAAAGGTCAAGAAAATAACTAGCAAGTGGATATTCATTTAAGATCAGGTCGTCAGTAATTTCTGTAAATTTTGTGAGGTTTAAAAACACTAAGCGCTTACATTCTACATTGCAAACATGCAGTATAGTACAGAATAACTACATTTCAAGCAGCTGGTTTTTTTTTAAAACTAACATCTTAAAAGATCCAAAAATATAATATAAGATGTATATATATTAAATATGAAAATATAAAGCCGCACAGTGTTTATTATTGAGTTGCCAGTCCTGTGTGGTTTTCACAGATGCAGTAGCATCGCCAGCTGTGATATAAGGTGTAGAAACGTTTGTGAGTTTGGATTTTAAGGAGGACAATATTCTCTCCTCACACACGCCGACCAGCCGTAACTTTCTGAGCACTGACAGGTGAAGTGATGCGCGCTGGTCGTCTCGGCGGGGCTCAAACTGCTGCAGCGGTTCGTGCTGGTTCCGATAGAAACGGAGCGCAGAGCGACTCGGTTGTCTTCGCTGTGATTGGTCGGGTGGCGCCGCACGTGCGCAATCTGAAAGCCCTGTTTAGCGCGCGCGTCAGTGACATACAGCCCACTGAGTTTAGTTCACTGAAGATGCTCAGAGAAATAAAGCAGGTAATGGTTTAAATTACGGTTATTTTAACTAGACACCCAACGTTTGTCCGTATAAAATACGTGTTTTAATTGACAGTTAACCTGCTGGTGAGTGTTTATGAAATGGAGGGTCGAAGCTAACTAGCAGCATGTATCACTTTAGCTAGCTAAACTAGGCGTTTGTGTTTCCAATCGTCGCTCCAGGTGCTGCGGCTGGTCATGCTTTTGGGAAAGCAAAGAAAACAGCGTGGTTTAAAAACTGCAGGAGGGCTTTTGGTTTTCCTGTGGACTGAAACAGGGGCTTCTGTCCAAAGTCTGAACTGCACTGGTAAGAAAACGCGTCACCATGTTCTCGCAAGCTGAGCTGCTTCATCAAAACTACCAGGGCAGGAACAGTGTCCCCGTTTGGTCTTGTAGAAATATCCGGTCAAACTTTAAACCAGATGTGCTCGAGCAAAGGGAGGCTATTCTGACAGGACAAATCGATAAGTAGAATTACAACTACTTCCAATATATGTCAAATGTCGCCAAATAAATGTTGGGAGTGGGAAAAATCAAAGAACTGAGACAATGAGCTGCCTTATACCAGCATGACATTGTTAGGAATTCCTTTCTAGGCAAGGTCAAACAAATAGGTCTGACAGAGTGTCAAGTGTAACCGTGTTTACATTTGTGGTGCAGTTGCAGCTGCTGGTCCCTGGTGCCCAGGGATGAAAATGGAAACACTGAAACCTGGTATGTACACACACCTAACATATATGTGTACATCTTCAGCTTTTGTGCACTGCGTCACTTCTGTTTGCCACATCAGTCCTCACAGAGATGAAGGAGAGCATGTTTCCCTGTGTGTGGCTGTGTCCTCAGCCCAATCCTGAGGAGCTGTGTGCCTTCGCTGACCTGTATGGTTCCCTCAGGGTTCTCCTGTCCTTTCAGGTACAAACAACAGGGATCCTTTACTAGCATTTCATTGGCCTGAATTACTGATTAAAAAAAATCTTTAAGCGCTAATGACCCAAGATATCTGGGTGGGATCACTTTACTGATTTAGTGGCTCTTCTAATTGCACCAAGATTACCCAAATATCAGTAGTTAACGAGTTAACTGAACCCAAAACAGATTTAAATTCATTTTAATAAATTTTTTTGGTAATACTTCATAATAAGCCCTGCAGTGTACATACATACCTCCCAACAAAATACCTACAGTATAAATTATTTTTGAATTCCCACATTGTTACCTCCTCATTCACTAACTTCACATCTTGTTCCCGTGTACCTACATCTACGCATCGGTAGGTACTGTGCTGGTACACTGTTACTACAAGAAATTGCACTGTAAATTCGGAAGAATGACACTGTACATTGCAGGCCACATTTATATATTTTCTTTAAAATGGGATGCATGATACATGCTCACAGTGAGCCTGTGAGTGACATGTCATCTCTGTCTATATCGTTGCACTCTACAGATGAAAGATGCGAGACTTTTCAGTCCAGAGTGGTGTGCTCGTATAGAAGCGTTCCTACATGCATTCAGTTTTGCAAACACAAGGGTAGGATTTGTTTATTTGTTTACTATACGTGTATCCACAGTATGGTTTAAAAGTACGTAGCAAACATTTGACTGCCCTTCTTTTTCACAGATCGAAATCCACCTACAATTCAAATTCAGTGAGCAGACCTTCCAGCGAGAATTTAGGTATGACTGCCAACTGTGCAGGTTTTTGGATTAAGTTTATCTTCCTTATAAACTTGAAATACCTGATGTATTCTGCAGTGATTCATTCAGTCACTCTGTATTACACAGAACGGATCTATTTTGTTTCATAAAGTAAAGTAACTTAAACATATAAAAGTAAAAACTGACCGTACACACAAAGACTGCAAAGCAGTAGATCTGATTTTAATAGTGGCTTTAGAAGTTACAACAAAATCAACACAAAACAAGGACTCACCACTCTAGGTAAATCCCCTGGGGTCTCTGTTTTATGAAGCTCTAACATAAATTCATATTCTTGCAGAGTAAAGATCAAGAGTAAAGTTGCAAGGGCAGATCAACCATCACTGATCTTGGATGTCACCTCTAGGACACCGTCAGTAATGCTGTTTTTAATATTAGTCACTGTGCAGCTGTTTGTGTGGATCAATGCTGTCTTACTTTCAGTAGAAAAATAATAGAACCCAACAGGTTTTTTCTATGTATCCTCATCTATTAATGCAACAAAAACATGTTTACGTATAGAAAGTGATACTCTCTCCTTGGGTTTAAAGGCCTCCAGAGTGTGTGAAGAAAGGATGCTGGTGTCAGGGAGGACACCCTGTCCTCGGAGGCAGGTTTCCACTCAGTATCCCACCTGAGGTCATGGACCAGGGCCTGTTCGGGGAACTCAGTGTCCAGCCTGTCACACTGCTGAGCCCCTGTGTGCTGCAATACCCCAATCTGAGAACACAACTCACTCACATACAAATATCCTTTGCTGATTTTATCACAGTTCTGTTTGTGTTTTTCACAGAAACAATCTTTAGGCACAGCAGAGTTATGGAGAGTGTCTGTCTGGTGGCCTCATGATATGCTTTTTGCAGAGGACACGGTTCAGCTGGCTTTACCAGACCGTGACTTCCAGCGCACTCTGGGACCGTTTGCAGCTGAGTTTAAAATCAGGGATTAGGGTCAACACCAGGTCTGAGGCCATTTTATTGACTGAGTCACTGCTCCAAGTATCCTGGGATCTTGTTCACATGAGTTATGCTCGAAAAGAGGCGCAGTGAAAAGCCGGGCCGTCATACAGACGGGGGAGATGCAAGACTGTTTAAATGTCTTACATTTTAAATTTTCAGACAGTCTATCCTGAAAGACATTCATAGTGTTGCAACTCAAATAGTTGTGTAACAAATAACAAAAGAGAGCTAGAGAGAGAAGAGCAAACCCAGCTTACTTTATCACCAGACTGAGGGAGGGAAGTGAGCTTAAGGTTTGGGAAATGACTAAAAGACTGAAATCATTATACAAACAATTGAAATTAATTTCTATCACAGGGTGGCTGGGCTCACAGATAGAGAGTGGGGGAGGTTGAGGAGGTCAGACATCTGAGGGGGACTCAGAGTAGAACTGTTGCTCGTTTGTGTTGCCTCAGTTGATCTGGTTCGGGCATCTGATTTGAATTAGTCTTCCCTGACTTGACATTTAGGTCTTGGTATACAGCCCCAGTAATGTTCCTGTAACAGGCCCCTCCACCTTCTTCCAGAACCTCCCTGCGCATCTGAACTATCAGGAACTGGGCCTGCAGGGCCTTCACTGCTCCTCCTTCAAAGGTAGACAACAACCACTGATGAGAACAACACATACTGATGGCCAGGAAATATCTTAGTTCTCTTGCTAAAGGAACTGTAAGGGCTGGTTTTCCTGGACAGGGTGTAAACTGAACCTGACGTAGGTCAGAAGTCCAAGACAGTTAGTCCTGTCTTAAAAAGTGACTTACTGAAACACTTGAAATCTGAATTAGTTCTTTTCTGAGAAATAGAAGAAGACTAATTTCAACCACCTGTGTTTATTTGAGCGAGAATGTGTCCTGGCCCGAAGCTGCTCGTGAAAAACTTTAATGGATAACAAAAGGCATCATTTGAATCAGATGAATAAAACCAGGCAGAACAATGAAAGTAGAAAAACGAACACACACAGTAACATAAACCTAAAAGTGTCAGCACCCACGCTGTAATCTGTGAAGTGAAATGCTTGTCTGCATTTTATAAATGTGTCTCCATTGAATTATGTCCATATGCAACTAATCTACAGTTAGTTCTGATGCAAGAAGTAGAAATAGCAAAAACATTGTCACAGCAGAGAGTTGGGGTGGAGAAAGGGTTTACAGTGTGTTTTGCTTTGACACTGAACTCACAGGTTTCCATCTTGTCTTATACTAGAAATCTGTGTTTATTTTCATATTTAACTTTGACCATGATATTATATATATAGTATAATGCAATACAGTCATATCATGATTGACTTGTTTCTCACAAACTGCTCTTGCTTAAGTGTTTCTTTTCCTTGTAGATGACACAATGAATCACAACCACAAGCGAAACCGCACGTCTACATAAATCTCATGTTACTTTATTCACAATATAAACTAAAGGTCCAATAACACGGTCTGCTGCGATCTTTGGCTGCTGGAGAGAAGAGCCTCTGGTTTACTGTAGCCTGAAAAGGGACACATTTTGAGGTGCTAATGTTCTTTTACGGCCAAGAAAATACTTTGTAGACATCTGTTAATTCATGGAACTTACGTGAACACAACCAGAGATGTTATGGAACATTATATTACTTACTTGCCCAACCCAGAGGTGTGTCTTCCTTTACCACAATGTTACACACATGTTGTGATTGTTACAACCCACCGCTGTACCAGTGGGTGTTCAGCCACAGTAGACTGGCAGTGTGTTTACTGTTTAAAGTGGATAGCATCATGAGTAATCACGTTTTTCTTCTATTTCCATCAAATTTTTCTCTTTGAAAAAAATTTTTAGAAATGTTTGAACCTCTTCTGCAGATCTTGTACACAGCGGTGGCACAGTGTACACAGTACAGAAAGAAAACTGGGAGGATCCAGAGCAAGAATTAAGTCTTCCCTTAGTGCAGCAGAGTCTCCTGCTTCTCCTCTTTCTGCAGCACACTGACCCGTTCACCTGCCAGCTCTCTGATATTATGGGTGAGAGACAGCTGCATGTATAATCACAAAACCCTGCATTAAAGCTGGTCGTTCTTACTTCTTTTTTTCTGTATCTGTGATCCTCCCACAGCCACTGAAGAGCTGATAGAGCACCACCTGGATGATATTCTGACCAACAACAGACAGGCAGTGACAAGATCCCTGCAGACTGAGCTGAAGAACACACTGAAAGCCCAAAATCACATAAAGAAGGCAAGTGGCATAGTGTGTGTGAGAAACGCATACACACTAACTGCAAGAGAGGAACTCTCACTCAGGATTTGCTTCTTTTCGCATCTTTCTATCTTTGTGTGTCCGACGGGCAAAACAAGACATTTGAAGACGTCACCTTTGGGAGACTGTGATGGTCATTTGTCATTATTTTTTTGACATTTAATAATCAGTTCATTTTTTAATTGAAAAACAATCAGTACATTGGACATAAAAATGAGTAACTGATGTGTGCTCTAATCTTGTGCGTTTTGATGTTGTGTGTCACATGTAAGGACCAAGAGAAGCTGCGCTCAGTTGCTGAGGTGATTGTCAGTTCATCCATCAGTATTGTGAGCTGCAGCAGCAACATGGACTTCAGAAATGCCTGTCTGAAGAGCATGAAGGTGTGAAAAAAATCTATTTTAAAATGTATATGCAGATATTTAGTTAATTCTTAAATATAAAAGTAGTTCACTTTCGCAACAAAGACACCCCTGGCAAAGATGTTATCAGGTTATGTGCTACACTGTAAATTCTCCTGTTACATACAGGGATATACAGTACGTGTATACGTGTTGATGGTGTGACAAAAGTCAGATGTGCATCCATAATGCATGTGTTTGTCAGGTGTGTGACACTCATGACCTGTCAGCCTCCCTCCGTGAATCACTGGTGAGGGTGATGTCATTGAAATTCATTCCCAGGGGCAGATGCTACTCGGCTCAGGTGAGTGGGATGTTTATTGTTCACTGATAACAACCCGTTTTTATAGCAGCACTTCATAGCTTTTAGACATCTGATTTTAACACTCTGAAAAACACATGATTACTTTCACAGATGGACGAACACCCTGAGAATGATGAGCCCACCAGAACAGAAATTTGACAATGTATGTTTGTCTTGAAATAGTTTTGCTCTGGAAGTTCTGTGGAAGCAGTTAGGCTGGATTTAATGTTTTGTAGTAGAAGAATATTTTAGTGTGGTAGTAGTGCATGTTGTGAATGTGCTGGTGATAGAAATGGGTATTTAACCTTTAATTTAAAAAATGCATTGGTTTTATTATAGTTTGTGTGTTACACCACGTGTGATTGATTGAAAACCTTCCAAAAGAAATCTACATTGAACTGAATATCTGACCTGAGATAATCCTTTGCTGATGTTTTTCTATGAAGCAGCCCTAAATAAACAATATGGCACATGAACATCTGTACACAATAATGTAGTGTGGTGTTTACATTCATGAGCTTGTAAGGTTGCATCATATAGTTCTGTAGTTCAAGCGTTTGTGTGAAACAAGTAAAGCTTGGATAACCAGACTGGTTAAACAAAGACATGTCGACAGGCCTGACGGCCAAAACTAAATAAACACTCAGTGACCACTAGATGGCGATAGAGGCGTTTATTTTTGTGGCGCCGCTAACTTCCGCTTCTTAGTGCGTTTGGATGTGACGTAAATTCCGGCCGCCAACAACGACAGCAGTTTTTCGCGGTAAAATGAAATGGGCATCATATGTTGATCAGTTCCATTCCGAGTTATCGTCGCTACCGTTTATCGCGTAGCTAAATGCTGAAGCGAGAATTTAGAAATCGCGTTATTTAAGAGAATTACGTCGTCGGCGTTGCTATGACGTGAGAGCGTTGGACGTTAGCTACCAAGGTGTCGACACATTATCATACATCATCTAAGTTAGTAACTATACAGCATAAAACAATGGCACCTGTAACCGCAGAGAGCCTCAAGTCAGAGCTGGAGATGTTCTGCCCACCCGTCCAAGATGACTCCGTCCTCGACAAGAGTAAGTAGCTAACAACTTCTACTTTTTATGTTAACGGGATTGAACTAGTACATTTCTACGGTCCTCTTTAGTCTCATCTGCTATTAAACTATGCGTCATATGCCGTATGTGCGGTTTGTATTGTCATGGCTTGTATTTGGTTTCTTGTTATTTGTGATCCGTTTTCTGCCGTTCTGTCCATCCTTTGCTCATTTGTTTCTTTCAACCTTCTCAGTGACTGCAGGTGAAACATTTACATCACACTGGTGTTTGTTAGTGTGCACTGTCTGTGATACATCAATAACTTCAGTATAAAGATAAGAACATCATGAAAAATATGTTGCATTTGTGTCTCCGTGGTGTACCAAAGTATCTGTAATCATTCACATGTTGGATTTAAATGTGTTCAATGAGAGAAAATACTTGAGAACCTCCACCGCTGATATACGGTATTATTTTCTGTCATTGTTGTAACGTCACATTTATGGTGCCTCTGTGTATTTGCAGTCAGTTTGATGCATCTCCACCAGTTTACCTGCTTCCATCCCATGTCTTCTGTCCCTCAGTGGTGGAGCAGTGCATCTGTCACGGGTTACAGGTAGCTGACATGGTGCATGAGTGGGTGGCCTACAGCAGCACAAGAAATGGACTACAACTAACCATAAACAATCTGGAGCAATTTGAACATGAGGTAACAGGAACACATTCTGACCGTTTACAAAATTAGTCATGACAAATGTTCTTTTTGTATTAGATGCAAGTGTCATATGCTATGGATTGTGTTGCAGTTATTATTGCTTTGAGCTTGGCCCTCGGTCAGTCACTACACTGGCCTCATCACTGTTCGTTTTCATTTCAGTTGTTAAACAAGAGGAATAAATCCAAACAAAGCTTCAGGAAAGAAGAAACTCACAACCGAACCAGAGACATCCACTCAATGCAGGAGTTGTATCCTTCTCGTTTAACTCTCAGAAACAAACACACTTGACTATCCAAAAATCTCTTTCTGAATTTGTCTGTTATTTATCACAATTGTCCGGTAATGCCATTGTGTTACAGTCCTTGACATGATTTATTCAGAATCAAAGCTGAGGAGGAGGAGGATAATCTACTGGACTCCTACTGTACTCCTGCTAAGGTAAGCTGTCACTTTTGACTTCAGACAGTGTTTCTGATGAGATGTACAAATTTGAAGTCAAATAATCCAGGTGTTACTCACCTGCTGACCCTATAGTGAGTGTGAGTCACTTGTCTGTGTGTGTGTGTGTGTGTGTGTGTGTGTGTGTGTGTGTGTGTGTGTGTGTGTAGGGCTCTCAGAAGCGAGCACTTACCACTCCTGAACACCCTCATTCAAAAAGAAGTGCAGCTCTGCTGTCCAGTCCGGCCCTGCTGCTGTCTCCTGCCAGGTTTTCTCCCAGGTACTCGGCTACATCACAGCACAACAGTCGGCGAGCTGCTGGAAAACCGCAGAAACACAGAGTGCTTCCATGGCTTTGATGTTGGTCTGGTCTACTGTAAAACAACATACTCAAGAATTATTTTGTCTTGACAAGTCTTAAACTCACTGGGTAGATTTTCATATGCAATTCCTTATTTAAGATGGATGTTTGTTGCACTGTGATCCAAGTCTGTCCTCCTTTCCATCTCTCTTTGGAAGTGCAACACCATCACAGAAGTACAGCCAGCGGGGAGCGAAAGGGGAGGTGGTGGTTACATTCGGGGCTGTGCAGGGCACCCGCTGGGTGGGCAGGAGGACTGTGGGCGCAGGCTTCCAGCTGGAGCTGCTGGAAGGGCCTGAAGACTCCCTACACTGCAGCTACAAGTACATGTTCCAGAGGCTGCGTGATATTCGAAATGGTGAGAGCCTGCCTGAGAATTCATAAAACTGCTTTGGAAGGAAGAGTCATATATTTTACAATTGCAGTTGTTATATATTTGCATGTGTTGTAGAAGAAAAAATATACACCAGTAGTGTCAGCTGGTTCCACTATGTTCAGATATGCTGGACCTCTCCCTTTTATGGAGTCACACAGACTAACTGATGGTCATACATATTGGACAACCTGTCCAATGGCATAACACTGATATTCATACATTTCTCTTAAGTTGTAAATTAAACAGGTTCCCTTAAATGTATTGCTGCAAAAGCATAAATGTAATTGTCCACCCAGCTCAGATAAAAAGACACCGTACATATGATTACACATTATTTGATATCTTTGTGTCTCTTTTCCCCAGTGTTGACAGAGAAGATAGAGGAGCTCGGCGAGGGCCTCAGGTCTCACCTCAACATTGAAGAGTTCTCCCCCGTCTCTCTGCCCTCCCAGGTAACCTCATGGATCTCTTATTGTTAGAATTGAATATTTTACTCAGTTTTATTTTTAAGTGGGAAGCTGATAGATTCACAAATGTCTTTTTGAACACTAAACCCAACAAATCAGCCAGTTTATTTTAAAATAAATGTGGGAGCTGCTTAGTGCTAAACTTTGCACATTTGATTCATACATTTTTTCAATATAACAACTTAGATGCAGGAAAATGTGAAAAAAATATGACCACATGATGAACTTACTTAAACTACAATGTATTAACAAAAAAGTATTACCTGACTGCTCAGTATGGTGTCTTTATATCTCTTCACCTGTAGGACAGTATATCAGTGCTGGGTCAGGTTTGCTGCGACAGTAATGGCAAACTGAACGCACAGTCGGTTCTGTTGGAGGCGGGACCAGAGCAAGGTGGTCACCAAGTACCCGTTGACCTATCAGAGCTTAAAGAGTACTCCCTGTTTCCTGGTCAGGTGAGCAGAAGGAAACCTCTTGCCTTGACAGATGTATTGAATCACATGTCTGTAATTCTGCACTAAGAATTACTTCCAACTGTACAGCTCTGCCATGTTTTACCCACTTTCTGTCATTTCTGCAATGTATTCTGCCATTGTAAGTCACTAGACTCTAGTCCATTGTGATTGCTGTATTAAGTGGTGGTCTTTATATTTCTTGTGCGCTGAGGTCTGTGTGCAGCAGGTTATATGACCACCAAGAGTAACAGAGCATGCCAAGGACCTGGGCAGGAGACTCCCCCAGCGTCTGACCGAGAACTCTGACAACTGTTAAACAATTCCCACATGAGAATAAATAACCAGCATGCCGGCAGTGTATGAAACTACCTTGCAGTAAGCATTTATCTTGGATTACAGATTCATCTCTTCGTCTGTTCTCTTTCCTCAGGTGGTAGTGTTGGAAGGAATGAACACAACAGGAAGGAAACTGATGGCTTCCAAACTCCACGAGGTCAGCTACAAGCTAACAAGTGCTGATACACAAAGAGAGTCAAAGAAATGCCTTTGCAGAGTAACATTTACTGGAATATTGTTTCAAAATCCAAACTAAGTGGTTTAGGGTATCTCAACTTTTAGAACCGGCGCCTGTTTGTGTATCTTCTGTTAATAATCTTGTCTTTTTTTAGGGAGCCCCTCTTCCTTTCTACACTTCTGAGGTGGAGCTGGAGATGCAAGAAGGTAAGGACTGATGTTGGTTGATATTTGCTTCACTGCATCCTGTTAATGGCTCACAACTTTCTGTGTGCTTTTCTATATATAAATAAAGCAACTAAGGAAATAAATGTACATCCTAAAAGCATTCTACAATAGCAGGAGTGACTGCAGTCTGCTTGTGTCACTGCTAGTTTTAGTTCTTTGTCTTTTTCATGTTATTTGCACACACACTCGTCATCCCATGTGGTTTCAGAGCCAATGAACATACTGGTGGCATGCGGACCGTACACGCCCTCTGACAGCCTGACCTTTGACCCTCTGCTGGACCTAATCAGTGTCATTGTCAGGGATCGTCCTGATGTCTGCCTGCTGGTACAGTTCTTATTTTATTTATTTTTTGCCTTATCAGTAGTTTTTCCACATACAGGTGGACAGACATGTCCTGTAAGATGCACAAAGTTATCTTTTGTCACAGTTTAGTCGCTTACCGAAAGTCAGTCGTGACTGCATGTTGTGTTTGAGTCTAATTCTCCCTTCTCCTCTCCAGTTCGGCCCATTTGTGGATTCCAAGCATGAACAAATTGAGGTCAGTTTAACAGCGGACAACCAGTGTACCCACTGCTCCTAGATCTGATGTTTTGCATTTTAAAAGCATCTCATTTGAACCTCTACATCCCAACTCGATACATCATTTTGATCAACATATTAATCATTTTTGACCACCTCCACCTGTTTCCCAAATAGAAAGGCCAGGTGACCGAGACATTTGAGGCAATTTTCTCAAGATGTATTGAAAGCATTGTGGATGGCACCAAAAGGTATGTATCTTGTATGTATGTATGTATGTATGTATGTATATCTCCCTTAATTATGATTCCTCTATTTAAGAAGAGCAGTATTTCCTCTTACTACGTTTTTAATGTCCTCTAATCGGAAAGGTTCACCATAATGACTCCCAATGTATTCTTTTATCCAGTGTTGGTTCTCGTCTGGTGTTTATTCCCTCTCAGAGAGACATTCACCATCATTTCATCTACCCACAACCTCCCTTCACCCTGCCAAACCTCAACAAGGACCAGGCCCAGGTCAGACACACAAAGACTTGGCTGTAGGATTGTATTTGTAATGCAGGTCCTGCTTGTGTTAATGGCTCGCTGATGAGAACAGGTTTGGGACCAGTCATGTGGAGCTTCATAGTAATAGTGTCATTTTAATCTTTGGATTTGGGGACTCACTAGTCTTAAAGTAGGTCAAGTAGCAAGGTTTTCTGAGTCAACACTTTGTTTAAACAGATTCAAGCAGAAGAACTAAGAACATTGTCTGTTTAATGTCTTATCAGTCATTTATATAGTGTTTCTCTTCATACTGTGCAGCGTGTCACCCTGGTCCCTGACCCCTGCACCCTGCTGATCGACAGCGTGACTTTTGGCTTGACGTCCACTGACATCCTGTTCCACATGGGTGCAGAGGAGATCAGCTGGTGAGGAAGACTGTGCAGAAACTGTGTTAATGAGATAGATTTTTAGTGTGATTCTGAAGCGCAGACCTTGGTATAGTTTCCCAATGAACAAATGTCCTCTCAGCTACTCTTCTTTCTTCTGTCTTTAAAGCTAAATCTATGGGAGTTAAATTCAATACCAGAAGCAGCAGTTGCATAGTATTGATTATATATTTTGACGTTGTGTTGAAAATGTATTGTGTTGCAGTGGCACTGGATCGGACAGATTTACACGCATACTGAAACACATGCTGACTCAGAGGAGGTAGGAGTCCTGAAAGAGTTCACTCCTTCTTTCTATTTCAAAGATGCCCAACTGGAATGGGCCCCCATGTTTGTCTTTTTACTTTACAGTTACTACCCGCTGTATCCGCCTGTGGAGGAGGTCAACATGGATTATGAAAAGTTCCAGAGCTTCGGTCAGTTGCCACTCACCCCTGATGTTCTCATCGTTCCCTCTGAGCTGCGCTACTTTGTAAAGGTACAGAACTCCAGTTTCTGTTATCGTCTTATACACAAACATTTAGTCCACTTGTTGATTACAGGCTCAACAGTTATTTGATTAATTGTTGATATAAAAATAAGCTTAAGTTCAGTTCTATAATAAAATATTTTAAGAAGTTATTTTAATTTAGCAGTGAGTCAAAGAAACATGTTGACTGCTCCAATTTTTTTGTTGAAGGTCAAATACTTAAGTTTGGCATTTTTTGATTATTTACACATTCTGTCTTTTAAAACCTCAGGATGTGGTCGGCTGCGTATGCGTCAATCCTGGACGGCTGACCAAAGGCCAGGTGGGCGGGACCTACGGCAGGCTGCTCGTTCAACGCAGAGCTACATCAGAGGATGGGAAGAGAGCGAGCCCCTGTTTGGCTGCTCAGGTGGTGAAAATCTAAAAGGAAATTAAGACTCTGAAAGCTCATTGTCAACAGAAATGAACAGACTTGACCAGGACCAGCCTGCAAGCAGCTTTGAATGCTGTATTCTGCAGGCAGGCTGACGGAAAAAAAAGAAAAAAAACTATCGCTGTACTTTTCTTTTTTCAAATCATTTTTGATTTTTTTTATATGACAAAGATGTTGAGAGTGTGATGTACTTGGTGTCATGAATATGGTGGAATATCTGTCGCTGTCAACAGCAATAACAATCTCTTTTCAATAAATTATTCACACCCTTTCTACTGGTTTTAGTACGTCTCCAGGTTGCCTTATATCTGTCTCTATGCTTCTGCTTGGAGCAGAAGGAAACCTGCTTACAAATCCTATTTCTTTTGATAATTGTTTTAATATGTATTCAGTGCAGTTTAATATAGTGGAATTATTCCCTCAATTTTTATTTTTGGATGGAAATTATGCAGCATTTAGATAACCATCTCTAATTAAACACCAGAAAACAAAACCAACATTACATCACCCCTTTTTATTTTTTTATATTTTTTATATAATACTCTGACTAAATTCTGGATGACTGAGGTAAGGATTTGTTCTTTATTCTTGAGGTTCAGACAGTTGAGACCAACATTTAGTCATAAAACTCATCAGAGTCACTTGGGTGATCCGTGTTTGTCGATGTGTCCCGCTCCACTTGAAAAATCTCCACCGTGTCAGAAATTGCTGGAAAATACATTGAACATAGAATCAACATCTTGAAAAACAAGTTTATTGTGTATCCAATCTAGCTTGTGATAGTAATGACTGATACCTTTTGGTTTGTTATCAGCTCCCAGGTCCGTTCCTCTGAAAATGTGTTAAGAAACTAAATGTGAGGCATTAATCAGGATGGAAGTTTTTGACATCAGAGATGTAAAAACGGTACTCACTCTTTTTTCTGGGATTGATCTTGAGGCGCAAGTAGATGCTCAACATCATCCTCATCACTGATCTCATTTGAGTCACCGTCAGAGGATCCAGTTTTACAACCTTCATCATCCTCATCATATTCGCTTGCCACCTCGGGAATAACGTGCAGCTTTTTAGATCTGAAAACAACAGATTGCATGTAGTTCAGGTGCTGTTTGTGTGTAAGATCACTTCATTCTTCAATGATCTTACTTGTCCTGTGGCGAGACAATGCTGTCCTCTGAATCTCTTTCCTCCTCTGCTTCTTCTTTGTCTCTTCTCTGCTGCTCCTCCTCCCCTGCTCCGTACTCTTCATCTGACTCCCCGTCCTCCATTTTGTCCTCGCCTCCCTCGCTCTCATCCTCGTCCACCTCTTCTTCCTGAGAACATGCAGAAACCTGTTTCCCGTTCTCAACATCTTCATTCTTCAAGCTGTCCGACTCCTCCATCTCATCCTCTGCTCCTGCCTCCTCTTCTTCCTCGGTTGTACTCTTTCTTTCAGAAGCCTCGCCATCATCCTCCACGTCTCTCTCCTCTTGCTCTTCATCTCTCTGACTGTCCTCTTTTTCTCCATGATAATCTTCTCCATCTCCCAGATCTTTCTCATGCTCTTCTTCATCCTTTTCTCCTATGCTGCTTTGTTCAGAGATGCTTCCCTCCTGCTTTTCTATTTCATCTCCACCTCCATTTTCAACCTTTACACTAACACTTCCTGATTCTTCCTCCCGCTGAGATTCCGACTCCTCTCTGCAGCTCTCTGATTTGTCCTCAGGACTCCCATCTGCTGCTTTTTTACTCCTGGATTCCTCAATTGGTCTCCCCAACTCCTCACCAGTAGACTGACTCTCTTCTTTGTGACTCCTGGAGTCATCTCCCTCGCTCCTTCCCTCCTCCACCTTCTCAGCCCTTGGTGATCCAACAGCAAGTTCCCCACTTCTCCTCATCCTCCTAGTGCTGGATCTGCCTTTTTCTGATGAGGTGTCACTTTCTGAGCTTTGGGCCACTGTGAGTGCAGTGGTGACAATGGCACTGGAGGTTCCAGATGACCTGAAAGAAGAATGGATTAAAAAGAAAATTGTACAGAGTAAGATATAGGGGTGGTGTATAAGTGGATTTACATGGTAGGCAGAACATAGATCAGTCGTTTCCAACTTGGGGGTGGAATTTTCAAGATTGTCAACAACATTAAAAATAAAACATTTCAGCTACAGATATGTCTATTCTTCTGACATTCATCTAATTTTTGCAATTTTTATTGTGAAATGACAGTTTTACTTCTTCAAACTGGTAGAAACAATTGAAAGTTGCCACTTTTTAGTTCAGGTACGCTGTGCTCTTACTCTCTTCTCTCCATTGTGTGTATGAAAATTAACTTCTAGTTATCTCTGATTAAACTGAGTGAGTGTGTGGACAAACCTGCATTACATACTTCATCATTTTACTTTGTATTAACAATCATTGGTGCCAGTTGTTGTGGTGCATTGTTTGATTTTGTGTACCATATTGCCAGCTGGTCTTTGATGTATTGTAACATAATTTTTGCGCTGTATTGTGTGTGGTCTGGGCCGCAGAGATCCACACCACACGCTATGGGGGATCCCGATGACTTAAACGAAATGAAACTGCTAACAACTCCAGACGTTTAACCTGTTTAACCACTGACATCGACATCTAAGAAAGGAGGTAGGTAAATAATCTGGCTATTCTTCTGGTTGGCAGAATATGTAATGAAGTAGACAGGAACGTTGGTACAGTATGTAGGGAAAGGGGGTAGAATGGATAGGTGAATGGGTTGTCACTTACTCCTGAGCGCTGTGTCTTTCTCTGTCTGAGGAGGTACGCCGTGCTCTTCCTCTCTTCTCCCTCTTCTTCCTCTTCTCTCTGCTTGCCTGGCTGGACTCCCTGCTGCTCTCACTGCTCTCTGCATGGCTGCTGGACAGACGAACTAGCCACAGGATGTACATGTCAGAGGTGAAGGAAAATATTAACTCAGGAAGATAAACAGAGAAGAAAAACACACTGAAATTCAACTTGTCTTATTTTCCTTTCCAACCTGGTTTGATGTCCAGCTCCTGGGATAAATGACTGCTCCTGCTTCCACCACCTCTCTCTCGCTTTGAGCTCGGTGCTCTGCTTGTCTCAGCCCCCTCCCCAACTACCTGCGCCACCCCCCTCTCAGGAGGAGGCTCCTCCGTGCAGAGCTGACCCCACAGAGCAGTCCAGGACCAGGGGTGGTCGGGCTGCGGGGAAGCCCAGTCTGGTGGATTCTGCCTGGTCCAGGGGTGATGATGGCTGGGCGTGGGGGCATGGGGGTGGAGCTGGAATGGGTTTGGGAAGATGGGTGGTGGGAGGAAAGATGGAGGGACATAAGAGGAACCCTGAGGATGATGGGGCATTCTGATGGGAAACCTAGCCATCTGGGATTGAGGGTGATTCTGCCAGGAAGACTGCATGTATGGGAGATGAGGGGAGCCATCTTGGTTGTAGTCTAAGTGGCTGTTTCGGCTGTAGTGCATTTGAGGTGGTGCAATGTTGTCTGGCTTTCTGGTTGGGGCTGCGAACAAAGATACATATAATAAAAAAGACTTCATGTGTTATGCTTTGAATAAAATATCTGAAAAAGACAGTTTCACCTGGGATGGAAAGTAGTTTGTGAACCATTCATGCAAAGTAAATTTGTTAAAGTTCTTGATCGAATTCCTAGATTTGTCAGTCTGGAATGCGACATTATCAATTTTTAAAGTCAGTGAAGAGGACAAACCTTGTGAAAGTAAAGGTCGATCTGCAGAGGACTTTGTCCCTCGTTCTTCTGTGTTCTTTAGACACGACCTCAAATACTCTTCCATCCTCTGTAGAAACAGAAGTGTCTTTTACATGCAGATTAGTTCTTTTCAGACATCTTTTTGACAAACGGAAACAATAAAACATCAGGCAGGGTGAGCAATAAGAGCTGTCATGTTGTTTATTCTCTAATTTTATAATTCTGTAAGAACAGTGGTTCAATTTTATACAAACAGATTTTCAATCTCTCAAGATACATATTTTGGTGGCTCTATTAAAATTACTGAGCCAGCTGTATTCTTTGGCCATACTTAAATACTTTGATTTTGGAAGGTCAAGGAACACCTTCAACAGTGGACAGCACATGTCTTAAAGCAAAAGCAAGAAATCTGCTGCAGACTGGGAATTGCTTGTACCTTCTTCTGAGCGGCCTGTGTTTTTTCCTTGAGCTGCCGCTGCCAGCGGGGGGCGCTCTCCTCCAGGTACCTTTCATACTCCACCTGGAGGGGTCAAAGGTCAAGCAGAAGGTTCAGCACCAGAGCTTCACTGAGGCAGTAAAGTACAGAGAACTGAGTGTTTGTTACACCCAACATAGTAGCCAGGCTTTGTTTGTTTGTGTACGTGTGTGTGTGCTTTCTTTGTGTCTGTGCACCCGAATAGTTTTCATGGCAGAAGTGAGGCTCAACATGTCTCTCAGTGTGTCCTGCGCTTCCTCAAACTGCTGCAGCAGCTGCCTGTTGTGTTGTTGGGCTGTAAGTTCTCTCTCCTTCAGCTCCTGCCAGCGCTGCTGCAGAAGCGTTGCCCTGCTGCAGGAAACACACACACACACAGTCATAGATTCAAAAACATTTACACCAACATACACAATGATGCACATTGCAAGCAGCGTGTTGCCTTTTGTCTGTGCACTTACAGATGTTGACTCTGAAGAACTGAAAAGTCAGTTTGCGACAGCATTGGCCTGTTGATACTGTGAGAAAGATGCATCATAATACAACACACACACACTTCTCCACCTTCACACACAATCCCCTGAGGTGACAGCATTAGTTTTGTCCGAATCTTACGCATAAGGACAAACTACAGTAAACTATACTATGTGTCAATATAGTGTAGTATTTCACTTTAGTTATTAAAATTCAAATGACCTTACCAAGACTGTACACTGTGGGCTCCTTCTTTAGTTCCACACTGTACAAATCCCTGTGGAAATCTAATTGTATTATGGTAGGAACCATGATTACCACTCCCTGACTCCATGACAGCATTCAAGGATCTTACCTCTTTTTTAGACTTTGCTCTCTTTGTTTTGTGAAAGTGTTTCTTTCTGTGCCGGTCAGATGCCCAAGAGACAGTAAATTCTCCTTTGGTGCAGCCATGACTGCAGGCTTTCAGTGGATGCAGAGATTATCGAGGATTAAGGTCTGGCTTTGGGGGGGAGGGACCAGAGACATGCTGCCAATCCACACATGGGTGTGATAATGAGGTTAAACCATGGTGAGAGCTTTTTAATACCACACGGGTAACCAAGTTATTGAAACATTTGCTTACAGGTCTTTAAACCATTAATATGGCCCTCTCTTTATATAATAAAACAAGTATGCACATTAAATGTACAACTGAGCCCTCTATTAAGGCCTTCAGATTAGAGTGTGATATATATACAACATCCTGAAAAAGCTTTACTTTGATAATGGAACATTCTATTTTAATAACATATATTCACTTTATCAGGGTACTTATCAACAACACATATTGGTGAATCATACAGTATATTGGAAATTACATAAGTGTAGGTAATCAGGTGTGGGCAGTGAATTCAGGGGCTCATAAGGACCAGAAGTGGGCACATCTGGCTTATAGAAAATTGCATTCAATTCACATGAGAAATTATAATAGTTGAGACAGACAACTTGCATATTAAAATAGTACTGGTATGTTTATTTAGATATGGTAAAATGCTATTATTTTTAGCATCAACGGAAGGGGCCCTGAATGGGGGAAATTATTCGGGAAGGGGACCAGGACAGGGGCCAGGCACATGCCAGGGGCCAGGAACATGCCAGAAATGTTGTACTAGTTAAGAGTCTCACATGAGATGTTTTCAGGGGGCCCGCATTTTCAAGCTGGTCAAGGCTCTTTCTCAAATAACAGAGCCCACAGATGGATGCTGGTTAGGTGGAGGGGACAATATAATTTGTAGCTGTTTAGCAAAGCAGAGCAGTGGAACAGCAGCAGGAGACGGTTGGAGAGGAAAACACAACAAAAATGTACAAATAAAATGACTAAATGCTAATATGTAACTAATAGCCCGGCAGTCTAACACAAAACTACAAGACAAACTATGTTACTTTTTGATCTGTATTTTAAAAGGGCCACACGGTTGTTCGCCCACGGCATGTGTTGCGAGCGGAACTATAGTACGTTATTGCACTGCGGATGTATTTTCATGTAACCCCTGTTAGCAGAAACTTGATTACGTCCAGTAGCAGAGACCGTGGCAGGGTGCGGAGTTTAGAGACGTCACATTTAAACTCTTACAGTATATTAATTTGTCCCGGAAACATATCAGGTGTTATTGACATCATGCGGTTCGTTTGAATGCGGAGAGAAAGCGAACAGAGCGGTTATTTGGCTACTAAGCTAACAACCGGTAGCAACGTGCGTCTGTCAAACCGGTCCTTCCAGTGAGCTCAACGCCCTTTGATCCGTGATTCAAATATCACTGGCGAGGCGGACGGGCAGGAAACATGACGAGTTTGGCCAGCAAAGTGTTTTGCAGGGTCGAGAGGCTGTGTCACCACCTCCCCGTGGTCCTCAACACCTTCCTGGTCTTCTCCATCACCGGGGAGGTGAGCTACCTGGTGCTGGTGGAGGCTCCACTCGAGGCGGACCAGGATAAGACGGTGTGGTCCGCCTGGTGGAAGGCGGTCCACCTCCTGGCTCAGTACTTCATGCTGATAAACATCTGCTGGAACGCCGTGCTCTTCCTCAGAACCAGCCCCACCATCAAGGGGGTGTTCCTGGGAGGAGAGGGCATGGGCCAGGGGTGGAGGTAAGGAAGGAGCAACTGTTGGGATTATTACAGATAAGAAATGAATGGGTTGGATGGGAGTAACTCATCATAAAGCTCAGTATACCACTGAAACATGTATGGGTAGAATATAGAAATCTTGGGAGGGGAAGCAGGAAATGTATATCAAGTCCAACATGACATTACTTACTGTATATGTTAGAAGAAAGTATAACTTTTCTTGACTACTAAAACAGCTGATCTGCATTAAAGCGTTTTCTGTTATGTGTAAATTGTGACCCTAAGAATCTTAAATTTATTAGAGTAACCGCAGCAAAGATATTGATCCTCTGCTTTTTCAGAGATGTAAAAATAGATTTGCCAGCTGCTACAGTTCGGTCTGTATGTTTCAGTGGGATTAATGAAACAGGTTTATTAGCAGTAGGAAAATGTCTGACCATAAATAATAGTATTTTCTCTTATTTTCCACACAGGTACTGTTATACATGCGAGACACACACTCCTCCTCGCTGCTCCCACTGCTACGACTGCAATGTGTGTGTGCTGCGGCGGGATCACCACTGTGTCTTTTTTGGCCGGTGTGTGGGTTTCCGTAACTACCGGTACTTCCTGTGCTGCTTGTTATTTATGTGGTCGGGGCTCCTGTACGCCACTCTGATGAATGCAGAGGTCTTCATCGTCATATTGAAGGAGGGTGTGACGGTGCACAGCGTCCTGCTGCTGCTCATACCCTGGATCATGCTAGTTTCAGGTACGACCTGATTTGTCCCATATTGGCGTGGCTGTGGTACTTATTTTCTATTAGCGTTACTCACACTGTATACAGTTTTTTGAAGGAGAAACGTGATTCATACCACAGGACACATGGGAGAAATTTGCCTCGAAGGCCAGAAATATTCAATATTTTTAATCATTTCAGCTGTAATGAGACTGAAACTATTTAAACATGCCATCACATAGCAAATACAGTATGTGCTTGCTTCAAGTCATTTCAATTGCATTTAAAATTTGCCTCAAGGGGCTTTAAAATCTGCACAGCATACGACACCCTCTAAACTTAGACCCTCAGTTCGGATAAGAAAAACTCTCCACAAGAAACCATCTTTAATGGGGAAAACAAATGGAAGAAACCTCAGGAAGAGCAACAGACATGATTTGCCTTCTTCATTGTTTTCATGTCTGTTCTATTTTTATCCGCCAGAAGTCATTGGAGCGAAGGTCTGGTCAAAGTGTCCCATTACTCACCCACAATAGTCTACAGGGAAAGTTTCATTCATAAATAAATGTGGATGACACTTAAAGAACCCAACTGGGGGAAATAGATAATGCAAAAAATGGCATTTGTAATTATCAGGGACAATTTTATCTGTTATTTTTAATTTTAGGAACATTAAAGGTTACTTTTTCAGGGTCTCTTTTTAATTTTAATGCAGAATGATAGTATATTTATACTCTTGGACATGTTGGTTCAGTTGTTTGTGATGAGATGGATCCCATAAATGTAACCAGATCTTATATATTATATCATATCATATCATATATCGCTGCCTGTGATTTAATCCGTGCTGCTCTTCTGTCCCTCCCCAGGCCAGGTCTCAGCACGTGCCTTTGCCTTCGCCTTCATCGCTGACACATGCGTGGTGGGCTTCCTGCTGGTGTCTGCCTTCTTCTTCTTCCATCTCTTCCTGATGTTTCGAGGACAGACCACCAGGGAGTGGTACTCGTCCCGCCGACCCTACAGCCTCGGACTTCTGGGCAACCTATGTCACACTCTGGGCCTCCGCTGGTACATCTGCTGGCTCTGCCCAATCATCCCATCGCCTCTACCTGGGGATGGGATAAACTTCCAGGTCACGGGATCACTGGAACCCACCCGGTAACAGCTGGAAGTCTGAATATCAACTGGCCGTGTGTCTTTACTTTCGTGGTGATGGTTAATGTTATTGGGAGCAACAGCAGGGAAGATCACCTCGGGTCAAGAAGAGGTAGCTTGGGATGGGAAGAAGCAAGAACAGTGTGTGGTTGTTTAAGATGTTACTGTCTACCAGTATCTCCTCTGTAGCCTTTAGCCTGTGCTGAGACAAACAAATGATGGGTCTACTTTGGAAGGTACATTGACCTTGACCTTAAGGTAATCTGTACACTCATTGAGGCTGGCCTCAGAATATTAACACAGAAATTCCTCTGGAATCCTGATCACTGAAAAAGTATGTAAATCACTGAAGTGAGAATGTATTTTATTGTTCGCGAAATAATGTATCATTTTAAATCCTCGTTCATCACTCGCAGCTAGTGACTATGACTCCTTTGTAGTCATCCTCTTCGGATTGGTGATGGTGATTAATGAAATGAGCCTTTCTCATACTGTTACTCTGCCTAAATCTGAAGGTCATACGAATTTGGCTTGCACTGTTTCTGAATAGACCGTCATTAGCCTGCTATCTGCTGTCGGGCGTTAGCTGCTATTTGTCTACAAATACTCCTGAGTTTCAGCTGAGTTTATTACACTGAGCTTTTTACTGGATACAGTTGAGGGACAATGAGAGCACTGAGGGGGGGTTAACAATCTTGTCTTAACATCTACAGGACAACATGTGTGTGAGACAACAATCAGACAGTCTAGTGTTGCAGTTTACAGTCTTATGTAAAGTAATTTAATGAATACACTATATAAAATCTACCTGTGGATGTCACATGTGAACAGTCTTTCACATTACGTTGTCCATGTTTCAGTCAGTAAGGGACAACTACAAACCTAACCTACAGTGTAAAAACATGAATTTTACTGATGTGTCCCAATTCCTTATTATATATATTAATTGTACACACTATATACTCCATACTAATCTTTATAGCATTCTGTTTTTGCATCAGTCAAACTGACTTTTGATGGTCCCTGCCAATGAAATGTAACAAAGTGAGAGCAAAATGTTATTCCAAAGAATTTATAGTTTTTTGTTTTGTTTTCTACAGTGTTACTGGAAGTGTTTCACCTGACTGTTGGAGTATACTTTATTTGATCACTTTAAACACTCAAAACCTGCTTTGATTTAGTATGTAGTATGGATTTTGGACACAGCTAACATGTCTTATAGCAGTTGATGCCAACTTTTTCCTCTCTTTTGCACTTTTTGTTTTGTAATTTTAATTCTCTTGGCCTTAAAATATAGTGAATAAATTTACATTATAGCCAACAATATTGTAAGTATTATAAATTGTTTACTAAGTATATATGTTTTACTAATATCTGTATTTGTTTTGTGCTTTTTCATATGGGTCACACCATTTGATTTTGCCATTTGAAAGTGCTTCAATAAATTGCATCAAGGAAACCACTGAAAAATGTTTAATTTTATTGTTTTGTAAGTGTTTTCTGTAATTAAAATAATCGTAAACATGCATGCTTGATTTGCTGTGAAAACTACTCATTCCCATTCCTGCTGATTTCATATTTCTAATGCAGAGAAACCATATGAAAAGTGTGCAGACCATTCATAATATTTAATCACCAACAAACAGAGCCTTAGAACTTGAAATTACTTCAGAGTTTGATAAAGAGGCTCTCAAACCAGCCTTTTCAAAATATCTAATAAATTTGGTCATAATTAACAGCCAGAACCGTTTTTTGACCCATCATCATACCTGAAAATGTTGAGGGATGTAGATATTAAGCCTATTGTCTGTTCCGCTCTCCGGGGCAGCAGGTGGCGGTAATGCACCTGGATGCCAGCCGCCGTAAATCTAGAAGAAGATGTTTTTTTTATATCTGGCTTGGTCCATGTCTGACGTCATAATTACAATGTAGTAATAATAATAAATATTTATTTATGTAGCATCGTTCATACAGGGGGTGTTGTTCAAAGGGCTTTACAAGCGAGAGAAGAAAATAAAAAACGCATAATAAAATAGTGCAAAATCTGTGCAATAAAACCAACCAAACATGACCAGAGACAGCAAAAACATAAATGCCAAAGATAGCACTAAAACAAAGAAGGCATACGACCAATCAAATATGTCAAGAAAAAACAACAGTAGAGCAAAACAATACAATATATAAAACATAAAAACAGATGAGGGGTCCACAATCCACTGGTTTGCCGTCAGGTGCGGGGGCTAACCTGCCAGCACGGGCGTCCGGAGTTTGGTGTGACAGCCAGAACTACAATTTAGCTGCTATAACCTTTTTAGTTTGGATTCGCTCGCAGGTAAGGCTTTATTTGACCATTTTAAAGCAAATATCAGTATAAAATACGGGTAGTTTTCGTAGTATGGTAATCTTTGGTCATAGTCACAGGTTGTAGCTAGCTAACCGAAAACGATTAAGCTTTAAGCTAGCTAAGCTAGCTGCTCGACTTAATTTTCTCTGTGTGAAATGGTAGCATTTTAGCTAGCGGTAAGCTAACTAACGTTACGGTTATTTAAAAACTGGCTGTAACATAAGTTCATAAATAATGCATTAAGGCTAATGTAGCATTATTCATGCCACAGGTAGATTTAGCTGATAAAGGCGGTTAACGTTGACTGATAAAGTTACAGACTCAAAGTCACGTCATACTGTTTTTACCCCAAATTCTTTTACATTCGTTTCAAATGTCACGTGAAATCAGCCTTGAAAGTTTGGACGAAAATAAAATGCGTTTTCACATCTCGCTGCAGGTTTTCCTGCTTAATGCAGTGTTTTATGAATGAATGTATTTTAAACCAGTTGTATTAAGTTAACTGGATCAGTAAATCTAGTCAAACCTTGTGAATTAGTAAATTATGTTAATTGAGAGATTAACAAAAATATATATGCAACATGTATCTAAACATCTGTGTGATACTCCTTATCATAATTCTGGTGGACCATCTGTCAGGCAGGGAGGAGTAAGCCAACAGGATGGACTTCACAGAGGAAAACATGTGAGTGACACACAAAAGATGTTTAGTTCAGTTACTCAGCAGCAATATACAAAGCTTTATTCTTGTGTGTGTGTGTGTGTGTGTGTGTGTGTGTGTGTGTGTGTGTGTGTGTGTGAGAAGGACCTCGAAGGATTTGCTTGAGAAAATAGCTGAGCTGGATTACAGTCAAAGCCATCTCAGGAACCTGAACGCTGAGATGAGGCACTGGCTGGATGTTGCAGATGATGATATGGCAGTGCTGCGCACAGAGAACGCCACCCTCAGAAAACAAATGAAAACGTAAGCAGTCACATGATTATCTCTACTCATTAGAAGGAGGGGACGGTCCCTGAACTGTCTGACTATCAAACTTAACACTACAATCATCTTTTAGCATATTAATCATCTATAATTCTGGACCTCCCTGCTGCCTTTGACACCGTTTTTCTAAAACCTCTTGGCTTACCACCAACACAGAATATATTCCAACTTTATCCACTTTCTCTGCACTCACCTCCTGTAGAGTACCACAACGTTCAAGTTTAGGTCCCAGTTCTCTTCATATATTCTTCCTCTGGGCTCTGTTCGTAATTGTTCCTATTCTGTCTTTATACATCAGTGTTTTTGTTGTCTGCACAGTTTTTTTTTTTTGTTTTACTTAATACTTTTGAACCAGTGCTTTAACCTTTTGGTGGAACAACTGTTAGGAGCTTGTCGCTGTGTTTGTGTGTCTGCAGCCTGGAGAAGATCGTCAGTGTAGCACCGCAGGATGAAGCAGAGCCTTGCAGGTTCCTCCTGGCTGATAACTTTGACGCGAAGAGATGCCGTGAAAATGAGATTCATAAATTGGTGGGTAACCAGAATTGTTATTGTATTACAATGCATTACTGGTGTTTTCACAAAGATGTCTAGAATGTAACCATGTGGAAACTTTGATGCTGCCTGTAAGACCACAGATTTCCGCTCAAAGCTATTTCTAACTTGAACAGACATTTGAATGATTTTTGTCATTATTCATAAACCACTATACTGGTATTTATTCTTTATTTCTTTATTTATCGTTTTTGTCCTCACACTTTTTACTGTTAAATTGTGTCCTTTTCTATAGTGTAATCCAGGTTGTAGACAGATGTCTTTAGGCAGGTATATGTCAAGGATTTTACTTTTTAGGCACTTTTTCTACAACTTTTGATTTGATTTTTGTTAAATTATGTATTTCATTGAAAGTCATTGATTGAAAGTTTGTTGACTTCTAACCAAAACATAGCAAAAAAGAAGTAATGCCAGCTGTGGTTTTATTACTATATAGCACTTGAACACCTATCCTGTGGAGGTTTAGAATAAGTGGTACATTCAGGTTATTTTATGTTAGAAACAATGTCAGACTAGTTTTGATATGTAATAACATTCACATTCACATACTCTACCCCTCTTTGGTGGACAGAACAGTCAAATATGGTGGCTGATGGTTGTCATTTTAACTATCTCCTGGTGACCCTTCATTTTGTTGTGTTTGTGTGCAGGAGAAGGAATCCACCATAATGCAGGAACAAAATAAGAAACTAACAGCAGAGGTATGTTGTCTGTTACTTTTCACACAATTTTATTCTGTCATCATACACTACAGTTAAACACTTTGCGCATTTAAATGTCATTCTGACTTTTTCAGCTCAAGAGCCTCCAGCAAGAGAGAGACCAGGACAAGATCAGCTTGAACAAGATCAGGGCTGCACTTCAAACCCTTGAGGTAACACCTTAGATTCAATTTGGAAATGTTTAATTATTTTTCTCCTTTATTCATCCCACCAGCGTTTGCATTTGTCATTTTACATCTTCAAACAAGCTCCTGATTTGTTGTGTCATGTGTTTCTTCAGCGTGGAATGGATGAGGCTCAGTTAGGGCTGCAGCATAGGGATGAGGTTATTCATCAGGTAGGAACAGAGACACTAGACAGTATAAGCAGTGAGTAACCAAAAATTCAAGATTTCCTCATAAATATTGATCTTTCTCTTTGGAGTTCTCCCTGAATATCTTGACAGTTATTTGTCTTTCAGTATTTGAACATGAATAATTTTTTTAATGTGTTTGTAATAGAAAAACCTGCAGTTAAAGCACTCGGAGGAAACCGTAGAAGAGCATTCCAACATCATAAAGGTAAAGATCATCCATTGTTACTCAGTTAAGAAAGAAAATCCCAAAAAGTTAAAGTTATGTTAAAATCTTTATTACTTCAGTGATAATTTGACACTATTGTGTACAATTACACTACTACAAGTACACTATTGTCTACATGAACATGCAAGGTATCCTTATTCATCATATAAATTACTTAAACTGAGATCTGCAATGTGAGTGCCACAGTCATTTGTGATATTGTATAAGCAGTGTTGAAACTGCTTTGTGAACAGTACAGGAGCACATGTCCAACATTGTCCCTGGTTATGTGCACAGTATCCACTCAGACTTTAATCTGACATTATGAGCTGTTAACGTGTGTTAACATGCTTCTCTGCTCCAGGATCTCAGGCTGACAAATCAGCAGCTGAGGACGCAGTTGGAGAACAGACTGGATGAGGCCTCATTGTAACCCTGACACACACAATCCTCTTGAGTGTCATAACGTACAATCTGTTTGCACTCATATATATACTCAAGCGTCTGCTTTTGGTTTCCAGTGCTTTTGTGAATGACCTGATGGGAGAAAAGGAAGGATCGCCCAGCTCCCCTCTGTCCTTCGCAGAGGAAATAAAGCTGCTGCCCTCTTCAACTGAAGTGAAAACCAGCATGTCAGACACCACAGATCTTGGACATGTATGACCTCAACTTCCTGTGTTTAGACTTTTGAACTTGAGACAATGTAAAATACGCTCCAGTTTATTGGGTACACCTAGCTAAGTTAATGCAGTCTAATACAGCAGTCCTGCAATAAATCCTGCCTTCATGAAGTGTTCAGTTTTGTTAATGGTATTGATTATTTTGGGGACTGCAGTTTGTCATTCTGTTGAATTGTATTGCTTTATACTAACGGATGTTTCTATTAGTTTGTCTACCCCATTTATATCAATGAGGGTAGGCTAAATAACAAACAATTCCCTGTACAATGCAATACAGTTCAACATCACTACAAAGTCCTCCAAAATGATTATTACATCCTGTACTTCCACAACTAACCACTAGAGTGTGCCACTACAAAGCCCAGATTCAAACCCTGGCTGTTGAACAGCAGCTACTTGACTGTAGATGTAGAAATGAGGAGGTTGTGATGTCTGGTACTGTGTCTGCAGGAGGAAACGGAGGCTGAGGAGCTGCTGAAACCTCAAAGTCTAACAGTAGACCTTCAGACCAAAAGGTACTTGAGTTTCACATCATGAAACAGCTCTGATAGACTTCAGTATGAGATGCATGAAAGTTCAAACTATAACAAGATTATTCTGTGTAGGAACAATAAGAATAATTGTATTTCAATCTGTTTTCTCATTCGTTGTCGTCCCTCTTGTTTGTCCATTGACTAAGGTGTGCAAGTATCTTGGAGACAGCCGTCCAGAGGGCAGGACTGTTCATGCTGTTCCTCTTCATTCTCATCTTTTTGGCTTCGGGACGCTGTGCAGGAAGCTTTTTTTCCAGCAGAACCCTGTGGAGCAGTGCATGGCTGATTCTACAGCCCTACTGCAGTGTGCATTATGGGGCTTTACCTCCTATTTGATAAAAAAAATAAATAACTCCCTCTTATAAACATGTTAACTACATTTATCTGGCTCATTGTGGGGATTTCTTTTTCTTTTGTAGCCGAGTATGCTTTCTACCCAGCATATCATAAGGCTGAAGGTTTTACTTTAAATAGTTGTCTTTTTACAAAACAAACTATGAAATTTGCAGTGGGATATAAATCGTTTTGCATATTTATAAGGAGTTTGGGTAGCTGTTATGTTATCTAATGACCTTTTCACACCTATTTCACTTGCAGTTATTTAAAGAGTATATTTACATTTTTTCTCTCTGTCTTCAAACAATAATCACATGTCCATTGAAAAAGGTTTAGTTTGCTGGAATTGTTTCTCCTGTTGAAGCACAAGGGGGAAGTTTGGAAGTTTGGAAGAAACCCACTTCATTTGTCTTTTTTACACAGAAAGGGCACTTTGGATTTTGTGCACAATTACTTACATTAAAATCGTTTGAGGAAGGGATCTCTTTGTGTCCAGTGTGGGGAAACCGTTACAGCATCCAATAACTCCTTCAGTGTACCTACTGTATGTGTCCATGTGGGTATTGTCTTAAGACTGATTTGAATAAAGTGACCCTACCCTTTATTGAAGAGATGAGTTCTTAGTTATTCTAAATTAACAGGCTGACTCTTCTCAGCCAACCTTTCCCAGGTAAACTTCATTATGCCCTCATGTTGAGTAAAAGTTGCACCACATTTGTAGTGGCCACAAAAAAAATCCTTTGTTTTTCTTTATAGTGAGAGCAACTATGGCAGTTTCCAGAATAGTCTGCCAGGAAGACCATAACACACACCAATAGCTTAATTAGCTATTAACCCATTGTTACTTTTTTAAATGACCTGCACCAGTAACAGCTGAGCCTCCCCCTGCCGCCCCACCCAGCTGAAGGCGCTCCCTGCTGGTCGTGTCTGTGATTCCGGGAAACACTGCCTCCCAGACGGAAGATCATAAAGGAGGGGGGGGGGAAGGGATCAGATTTAGGGCAGTAGGGATGTGAGGACGGTGCAGGGATTGTTTTTTTATTTTTTTTATATAGGTGCTGGCTGGTGATTCATTGCCTTCGCGTGTCTGCTGGAGTTTGAGGATGCGGATGCGGCGCCGGATGCTGCTGAGATGCTGATGACGGGCCGAACATATCGAACGTCCTCCTGCACCGCGGATGGAGCCCCAAAGCTAAAATAACTGAAAGACGATAAATAAGAGAAAGAGAGCAACGGGCCGGTTTGATCCAGCCGGGGTCCGGAGCGGCCGTGTGCGGAGGGGTGACGGCAGCGGGGGGGGGGGCGACATGTTCTGAGCGGCGGCGGCGGCGGGATGAAGGCGCCGAGGAGACCGCGGCAGACGCGGCTGCTCCCCCGGCTCTGCGTCTGCGGAGTCGGTCTGCTCGCAGCCGCCTGGGTCTCCCTCTTCAGTGATGTTACAGGTGCGTCTCGGGCAAAACATGGACGTGGAGCCCGTCAGGATGTCGCCTCCGCTAAACTCGTGTTGCCTGTTTGCGCGCAAATGACACCGTTTGAATGTTGGATTGCAGCGATAACAAGGAGACATTGCAGCCGTGAGACCGTTTCAGCTGCACGATAGACAAAGGAAGTAAAGTTGGCTAGATGTCATGCTAAACTTATTGTATTTCACAAACACATTTCGCATTATGAGAGGCCTGACTCGTATATAGGACGTGTTTGATCAGTCGTGTATATTTATATGTCAGTCCCTGTTTCCAGGCTCCCGTGGACCCACAGCGGATCGTGACATCTTGTTCAAGAGAGAGCTCGTCCAGGAGAAGGAAGACAACAACCATACAGACGGTGTTTCCACGTCTGGTGAGACGTGTTAACCAGCATTATAAAGTTTGGTTTGGGATATTCATGCCGTAAAGAATCTAAAGTCAGTGATGTGCCCTGTGTCCCTTCTCTATGAATCTGTCTTAAGTCTGTCTCCTAGATCTTCCTCTCCGGTCCACCTCATCCCTCATTTATTCCAACTCTGTCACGTCTAGATGTTTAAACACAGTTCGGCCTTTGAGGGTCCCGGTTGCTAGGGAACTGAATGCTGAGTTTGTGGCCGGATGGCGTGTGCATCTGTGTTCAGAGTGTCTGCCCTGTGGTAATGACCTGCTGATGGAGTAGCTCATCAGCAGCTCTCTCATTGCTCGCATCTCTTTGGCCACTGACAGCATCTTCGTGTCTGATGTGAGATGAAGAGACTTTGTAGCCAATTACCGAGAACACGTTGAGCTACATTTATTGAACTAGAACAAACGTCTTGCCTCGGGGAAACACAGAACAGATTAACTTCAAGGCCTCAAAGACGATGCTGTTTTCAAGAGCACCGCCTTGTTCTGGATGGTAAAAATACACTGTTTTGTTCGGACTGCCAGAAACAAAATGATGTGACAGGTTGTCATCATATATGTGTCTCCATCCCTAGATGTGATGCGCGTTTAGCCTCTAACTGCACAAAGTGGCCTCTGCAGGACCGTATCCGCTCTTGACACACGTTTCACTTGGCTGTTTGTGATCCGGACTCAAAATTAAATCAGAAAACCTTGTGGGCAAAGTCACTTTGGGGGCAGCTTTCTGGATCATTTTCTTGCGCTGCGTCATAATACATCTTTTTTCTTTATGGCGCAGTGAGTCGTGGCATTTGTTTGAAGACAGTGCAGTTTATTAAAACACTTGCTTGCAGTTGGAAAGAGGGCGATTGTGACGCACTGTCTAACACAGCCACGTTAGATGCTTCTGAAGGTCGACTTTATAAGAATGACTGGCTTTTAGAAAGAGCTGTGAAAGAATGTCAATATAAATACCTGGGTGTAGCTGGCCTGAAGTCACGAGAGCAGCAATTTCAAAGAAAATGGGCGAAAAATTCAATTACAGTGCAGCTGAACTGGTTTAGTCTTCGCCCGTGTTGCTAGGGGGGGATACAACTGGACACACATTGAACAGAGTCACACTCTCGCATTTCACACCTGCACACACAAGTGACAGGAGGTTCAGGACAGAGCTGCAAATAAGCGACCTATTAATCTGCCGATTATTTTTCTTCTTCGTTAGTTGATTTAAAAATGGCAATCACAATTTCCTAAAGCTGGAAAAGTGAATATGCACTGACATAACAAGTAAATTGATCATAGCTTGGGATGAAATAAGATTTAAGTTGAAATACCTGATGCAGTCCCCGAATGTGTCTGTGTGGGTGTTAGCCCTTCTTCTGCCCCCCCCCCATCTTCTACACTCCTGCAGCAGAGATCAGAAGTGGACGGCCGATAGTAATTCGATTTTACTTATTTCATTTGCTATACCTATGTAGAGACATATATGTGCATATACATAAAGAGATCTTTGTGCCTGGGTTAAGTGTGTGTCACTGAATTGTGACACACATACACACACACGGCATGTTCTTGTTTTCTTTCCCCAGAGACGTCTCCCTGATCAAACAAACCCTTGTGTATATTGAGATTATTCTGATTTACTCATAAAATTGCTGTGCATACAGGTGTGTGTATATGGTAAATATGTATGGGTGTTATAATAACATGTGTATAATTGGCCTTTAAACCTGGTTGAACACGGTCTATGACTGTCTTTATAAGGTGTTTGGTACTGTTCTGCAGCAGAGACTGCCACGCTATTAAATATGGAAGCATTAGACATGTGATGAATGTAATTAGTTACATCAATTCTTTAGGAAGAAACTGGAACGAAGAAGTTAGTTAGGATAGGATAGATCTAGGGTGGGTGGAATAAAGTTTCACTCTGTTGACATCGGACATCACCACCCATTTTACAGAAGACTACAAAGCAGGAAGACACCCTAAGATCACTGTGTCTCTACGATCGCTCTTCGCCTCTGCTCTTCTCTTTAGCCTCTTGCCGCCTTGTCCTGCACTTAGCTCTGCCCTGTAGAACCTACAGTATATGGAGCAGGCCCAGAAGATTGCCCGTCGGCGGCATCCAAGCCGCACAGAAGGTGCTGAAGGAACCTCTGCCTCATCTGGCCAACACAAGAACTGTCTGAAAGAAGTCGGTTCCACGTCTGTGTTCTAACACCACAAAAGTTAGAACTGAAGAAACTCTGAATCCTGCACGCCCCAGCCAAGTGGAGGCGTGTGAAGAAAGACTGAATTAATGAATTGGCTATCTTTTTGCCCTGAGGCGAATTTAATGTTAGTTAAATTCTAGTATTTAATATACATATTGCTTATTTTATATAGTTGAGGGTCTGTCCTTCATCTATCTGTTGCAAGGCCCATGTATCTAGTGCTGCTCTGTGAGACTAATACCACCACATTATACATCATTAGGTTTCCCTCTGTCCATCTCTGCTCTAGCCATCAGTGATTTTCCTGAAGACATCTTTACTCTGGAGCAGAGGAGACAGGGAGCGGTACTCCTTCACACTCTCTGCGTGAGTGTCGCCTCGGTGTTGAAAGCCAGAATTTGAACTGCAAGAAGCTTCATTTTGTTGCATTAAACTCACAAAGAGAAAAGCCATGTGGCCAATAATGTGTCTCTTGTATTTCACAGGCTATCTACATGTTTCATGCGCTGGCCATCGTGTGCGATGTTTACTTTGTGCCATCGCTGGAAAAAATATCAGCGGTATGTATGATGTGTTGAAAATAAATGAAGCATAGTTTTTCAGCTTGAAAACAACCAGCTTTTTGTGAGTCTACAAGTCGATGGTTGATGTTCTCTTTGCGCTCTCCAGGTGTTAACTAGGATTTTTAGTATCTGGTTGTTTTCTTTACTTCCAAACCTTGAAAGTATAAGGATAGAGTAATTCTTTATTTTTCTTTCTGTCTATATTTCCCACAAAAAGACATAAACCAACAATGCATTAGTCCATCTGGCACTACTTCCTGACTTCCCCATCTGTGGCAAGCACATTTGTTTCAACTGAAGATGTAAATCTTTAACAGATAACAAATATATTATTTAGGTTTTTAAATAGTTTCTAAAACAGCTGGGCACTGTAGTTTGTAGAATACATAACTCAAACAGGAGTCAATTGTGCGTTTGATGGCGACTATTTTGAGTTGTGGATTAATACAGATTTGGCGCACTAGTGATTATTTACAGCATGTGGGATTGGCTCAAATTAAACTACAGTGCCCTTGTTCTTCTTAACAATGGAACAGTGCAGCAGCATGGCTCAGTTATGTGTTAGCTATGGCTATATCAGGTTTTGGTTATGCAGACAATACTCATCAGTAGGATCAATCCATTGATTTGGGATTAGTTCTCCTTTAATCTGTCTAAACTCCTCTACGTCTGCCATCTAGAACCTTCAGCTCAGTCAGGATGTTGCAGGGGCAACCTTCATGGCAGCTGGGAGCTCCGCCCCCGAGCTCTTCACCTCTTTGATTGGTCAGTATGATGCTTGTCTAATCAATTACTCACTCTAATGTGATTGCTCCAATTACTCAGAATCATATGCATCTTCACCAGATTAGGGCTGAAAAATGTCAAGTGTCTGTCGGCAGAAGCACTGATTTCAGATATTAAGTTGACATGAAGCAAGGCGTCGAGAAGAGCACGTTTCCTTTTGATTGATGGTTTGACAGCTCTTCTCGCAAGCATTTCTTTAATCAGGGTGTCAGTAAATGTGCATGTAAATGAAAAATACACTTTGAGTAGAAAAGAAGAAATTGGGAATGTTAAAAATCAATGAAATAAACGTTTCCAGGGTGACAGTAAGACAGAAGAAGGCTTGTTGCTCACAGGATGTTGTTTACAGTATTTGGAAATTGTGGCCCAGATATAAAGCAGACAGAAACCATCGCACACATGTTTTGGAAATGTGAGAAGCAAGAACACTATTGGGGATTTCCCCTGGATATGATGTAGAGTTCATCAAAATGGCCTTAAAACAGATGTATTGCTGTGATTTGTAAGAATGATAACTTTGCTCCTAAATCCATGTGGCTTAAGACCATTTCTTTGTACATCGCCTTTGAAATAAGGAAAAAAGGCTGGCTTTGATATGTATTGGAGTGACTTTAGGCAACATGCAGTAAATATTACAAAACCAGCAACATAAGATAAAAGACATCTGCCCAGCCCACGTGGTTATGAACAGAAGATGCAATATTTCTCTTCAGAGGAGAG
Source organism: Gadopsis marmoratus (assembly GCA_036023855.1). NCBI lineage: Eukaryota > Metazoa > Chordata > Actinopteri > Centrarchiformes > Percichthyidae > Gadopsis > Gadopsis marmoratus. The sequence goes on from JAVQJF010059308.1 coordinate 102,514, forward strand.
AGATGTCTGGCTTTCTAATCTTTTATTTATGTGACGGAGATACAATCTGTCATTTCCTACAGGTTGTCACATTAAATTCATTTTTGCTGATGATTTATGGCTCACGCTATCCTGTTCTGTGTTTATAGGGGTGTTTATCACAAAGGGCGATGTGGGTGTGGGAACTATCGTGGGATCCGCTGTCTTTAACATCCTGGTCATCATCGGCATCTGTGGCATCTTTTCCGGACAGGTAGGTTCACTGTGTTCAGACCAGAAGCTGAAAGGATGACTAACCTCACCTTTTCTGAACCAAAGAGGACAAAATGACAAATTAGAAATTAATTTAACATAAAAGCAAATAGATATGTTGATGCTTTTTTCCCCTGCCAGTGTAAAAACGTCTGGAACAGACAGACAATGATTATATGTTTACACCTTACACCATTTGTTTGCTTTAATTAATGAAAATGTCCTATGCGTGTCTTCTGTTTCCAGCCCATCTCTCTGAGCTGGTGGCCTTTGTTTCGTGACTCTGTGTTCTACATCGTGTCCATAGTGGTGCTTATCCTGGTGAGAAACTCTCCAGTAATAAAGAGTACTCGCTCACGCTGAGCTCTTTTCGCTGTTTGGCATGGAACTCATTTTGTGTTGTTCGGTGCTCTTGTTCGGTGCATTTTATATATACATATATATAAATATATATATATATATATATATATGTATACACACATCCCAAAGTTTAAAGACCACAAACTACAGTATATTCTACTCACTTCAAACAATATAATTGACCAATACTCTTTCTGTATTCCTGGACTGCAATTTCTTATAAATTTGCCATAAATGCAAACACAAATATCTCTGTAATGAGCTAATACTAGTCAGTATATTGGCCGATATTAGCTAATCACTCATTAATTATTTTCCTTAGATAAGACATGTAGACATTTTTGAAGTGTAATTAAAGTATATTTTCATTTTTATTTGCAGGTGATCTATGATGAAAAAGTCATGTGGTAAGACTGTAATGAAACCTTTTTTACAGCCTCTGTTGTTTGGCCATCAGTTTTACAGATAGTCATGTCATTGTGATGAATGTGGTATTAACAGGGTTTGTACAAAGTTTTGATAATTGAATTCAAATATACTCCTTGAGAAATGCTTGATTTTCCACATAGTCTGGTGTTTCATCTACACAGTCACTCATTTAAAACACAAATCTTCTAATATTTCAAATGAAACGATCCCACGTCACATGTGTTTGTTGTCTCCTATTATTTATAGTAACAATTTAGATGTGATGATAAAGGCTTTGAGAGTCTGGAAGTGTTTGGATTAGGTACCTTGAAAGTGCTTGAAAAGCTGTGCGAACCCTGTATGAATGAATCGGTGCTTGTGTGCATGTTTCAGGTGGGAGACCATCATCCTGATCTCTATGTACGGAATCTACATAATCATCATGAAGTGAGTCTCTTTCTCCTCCTCTCACATTTCCATCCTGATATCAAGCCACCACGTGATCTACACGCACCAAAGACACGATATCTGTGTGTGTGTGTGTTGCCTCTGGTGTAGGTTCAACAGATCTCTGCGCAGCCTGGTAGAGAGACACTGCAGGAGGGCAGGTCAGCCGTGTCTGGGCAGTCTGCGACGGACGACGGCGGTCGGAAGCGTTGGAGACTGTGACAACGACATGGTGCCGCTGAAGCCAGGTGCAGGAGCTTGTGTTTGTGCGTGTGGTTGTGTACATCCAAAACATCAAAATGTTCCCCCAGTCCCTCAGCAGCATTCAACAGACCTAGTGACACAGATTAGGCTGCCCGTCAAACCCATTTCTGTTCCCCTGTGGATCTCCAACCAGGCTGAAATAGAACTGGACCACTTTGATGGAAAAGATGTTTTCACCGCTTTGTCACTCAGTCTTCTTTGTCTTATTAAACTGTCCTCTCCCTTCCACCGTTATCTCCTGCTAACCTCCGTCCACCTCCTCTCACCTTCCTCAGACTCATGTGTGGTGGCCGGCCAGGATTCAGGGGTGGTGATGGTGGATGAGATGCTGAACCTGCACCCACACCAGCTCTCCTTCTCAGAGGCAAGCCTCCACCTTCTCATCACCCCGCATTTCCCCCCTTCACCCGCCTGCGCATGACATAATCGACGAGGTACACTGCTTGCGCTCACACCCTTCACATAACGTCAACTTCCCCTGGTTTTTACGGCGAGGCTGGTGGGTTTAAATGTGCATTTAAAAAGCAATACACAACTGTCAAATAACTGCTAAACTAGTTTCAAACTCTTGATTTACTTAATTGGGTTGCACCTTCCTTAAAACTTAAGGAAGTCACTTTATAACTGCAAAAATAAAATTTTTAAGGGGTCTTTACTTTGTTTAATTTATATATATACATGATCCTAAAAAACTTTTTTTTCACCTGTTTTTACAGATGAAAAGAAAAGTAACTTAGAAAAATGATCCTGACAAAAACTTATTTTTCCCCTGTTATGTCATAAACACAGGAGCAAAAACAATTTAGATCAGACGTGGATCACCAGGGCTTCCATAGCTTTAGTTATAGTTGCCATATTTATTCATTAAATTTGGTAATGATTTATCAGTGGTAAGATACTACGCAGAATGCAGTTTTTGTACAGAAGTATTGAAGGTGGACTGAAAGATATTGTTAGATGGACACCATGTAATAAGCCCACAAACCAACAAACACACACAGACTGCTGTCTAATGCATAATACAGTATTATCCCAGAGAACAACACCAACTTAATCTCCAAATCTGCTTCTTCGCTCTCTTGGCTCTCCTGCATGCGTGCTTGCCATTTCCAGTGCCAAATTAAAGTGCAACTGCCAATGCTGCCTCTGCTCTGTGCCATCCCCCCTGATCAATGCTTCCCAAATTCCCTCTTGTGAATGTGAGGACACGCCTGGCTGCCTGATCACTCCTCCTGCCAGTTCTCATGTTGTTAGCTACAGTCGGAGGAGCTCATCGCCGTACGCCTGCTGTAGTGTTTCTTGTGTCATTTCCTTTCCTCTTCTTTCATTTCCGTCTTACATTTCCCTGACTACCCCACTTTCCTCCGCCACCCACAGAGGCAGAGGCTGATTCGTGCTCGAGTCGGCCCGGAGGAGGGGGGAGCTTTGGGTGAGGAAGGTTTGGGTGCTAACGGGCCGTGGGGGCATGAGAACGGGACGGTGGCCGAGGGAGACATGCAGCCGCTGGAGGGAGAGAGGGAGACGAGTAAAGAGACGGGGGGAGAGACAAGTGGGGGAGCACAGCCTAAAGAGGAGGAGGAGGAGGAGGAGGAAGAGCAGGAGGAAGGAGAGGAAGAGAGCGCTCCGTTCAAACTGTTCGTCCTGCCAGGTGAGCAGTGAATGAAAGCAGACACTCACACAGGGGCAGAATGGGGTTTTAGGAGCACAAGAAATGCTTGGGATTTATTTTGCATTATTGTATCTTAAGAAATAAATAATTTATTGGCTGAATATAATCTCTGAGGCCACAGAAGTCGTGTTTTTCTGACCAACATTAGACCGAATCTCAGTTAAATGGCTGTACAAAAAAACAACTAGTGAAGAAAACAGTTACATGCTGACATGACAACTAAAGAGATACCTGTTACACTTCACCTGTAGTAAATCTAAACTTGCTATTGACTCTGAAGTTTACCTGTTGATGTAAAACTTAATATTGACATGATTCTATCAAATTGTTCCAGCAACCATGAAAGAAAAGGAATTAAAAATCCTTCAAAAACTGTTTGCGTTTCCACTGCATCTGAAGAAGCATGTAGACTAGGAAAATTAGACCAATGTCTGTTCCTGAACAGGGACTTTTTGGCACCTGGAACTAAATTTAGTAAAAAATTACATTTATAAAGTTCCTGAGTTTCCCAGTAAGTTCTTGGTACCCTGCGAAGGTTCCGTGCAGTGGAAACACCCTGTTGGACTGCACAAGGCAGAAAAATACATGTTAAATGATAATAAAGATGTTGTTGAAATCTATGATGTCTAACTAAAGCTAAAAGGTCCTTCTGGTTGTAATTGACAACTCTTTGGACCTTTTGCTATATTAATTCAATAAACTAGACAGTGAAAAGTTCAGACTTGAGCTACTTTTATGCACCTGACCACAGGACGTGATGTCTTCTGTTGACCTCTACAGGGTTTTCTACAGGGACCTCTACAGCCAATAACTTGCTTTTTGGGTTCGTACACATCTGGAAAGTTGCTTTTGTTGAAAAAACCTTATGTTTTCGCGGTTAGGAATATGCTTACATTTGAAAATACTCCTTGAAAAATGCTTGATTGAACCGAAAATCATTTAATATTTAAAATGAAACAATCCTGTCGTAGTAACAATTTAGATGTGATGATGAAGGCTTTGAGAGTCTGGAAATGTTTGGTTTAGGTGCTTGAAAAGTGCTTGAATCTTTAAACAGCTGTACAAACCCTGGTGTTATGGTAATAAATTTGGCGTGCACTCAGATGTTGCTTTGTCACTGATGTGACTGTACCACCTGCTTCTAATGTTTCCCAATGTTCTAGATGGATTTATTGCTAATGGGGCAAATTAAAACGGGATGCTACTAACACACACAGGCTGTGCCACAAAGCTTAGATAAATCTGTAATGATCCCTGTGGGGGAACTTGTGTGTGTCGTCATAATGTCCTCAGATGGTTGGTGTGTGCGTCTGAAGTGGCTGCTCTCTTGGCCCGTGAGCGTCCTGCTTCACTGCACCATCCCCAACTGCAACCTGCCACGCTGGGAGCGCTGGTACCTGCTCACGTTCCTGTCCTCCACGCTCTGGATAGCCATCTTCTCCTACCTCATGGTCTGGATGGTACGAGACACGCTAATGCACCGCCACACACACACACACACACACACACACACGCACACACACACACACACACACACGTACAGCCTCTTTCCTCTGTGTTTCTGTGTAGGTGACCATAATCAGCTACACACTTGGAATCCCTGAAGTCATCATGGGCATCACCTTTCTGGCTGCTGGCACCAGTGTTCCTGACTGCCTGGCCAGCCTCATTGTGGCCCGACAAGGTGTGTGTGTGTGTGTGTGTGTGTGTGTGTGTGTGTGTGTGTGTGTGTGGGTGTGTGTGGGTGTGTGTGTGTGTGTGTGTGTGTGTGTGTGTGTGTGTGT
>JAVQJF010059310.1:0-14762 GCA_036023855.1 Gadopsis marmoratus
AAAGCTCGTGTCTCCGTCGTGTCTCCACGTGGTTTTCCATCGCCGTGTCCTCTTCTTCTTCTTCTGTGGTGGTTTAACAGCAGCGGCTGGAGGATTAGCTCCACCTGCTGGTTACCTCCATCAGCCAATCAGAGGACGGAGACGAGCAGCAGGTTCAGGAGTTTCTGGAGCTTCAGTGAATATTTGAGCCACATTTGGTTGGAAACCAAACTAAAGACTCTCTCAGCTGTTACTGATCGATGATCAGACCTGATAACTCAACAGCTGCTGACGTCTGAAGAACAAGCCGCTCCATCACCTGCGAACACAAAGTAACTCCACACCTTTCCTCAACTACTGCACTACTTTATTTGGGTATTTCCATTTTATGCTACTTTATACTCCACTACAGTTACTCTACAGCTGACTAGTTACTTTACAGAGTTAACACACTAAACATTTGACCATCGTATAAAATAAGATTCGCTGTCATACATTTACCTCAGTATTCAGTTTGCATAATGAGTACGTTTACTTTTGATGCTTTAAGTACTTTTTGTTGAAAGTACTTATTGCATTGTGTTTTTAAATGCATAAGGTATTGCTACTGTTATTTGAGTAATGTATTTAAAATTTCTTCCACCACAGTCATTTACTAATTTCTTTTCATTTGCCTTTTTCCTTTTTGTATATTTGCATTCTTATTAATTATTACTGAAGTCAGGCCTGTTTTACACAGACACATGTGAATTCACGTATTTAAGGATTTGTCCTGCTGTAGCTCTACAGGAGAGTTAATCACTGTTAAGATTATACATCTGAATGTGCTTTAAGTTGAACTGACGTACCGTTGGCCAGAGGCACAGCCACGCTGGGCTGCTCCTGCCGTCCCCTCTGGATCCGTAACGTGGCCCACTACAAAGATCAGTTCTAGTTATTTTCAGATGACCTCTGACACGATGCCACATTTCATAACTGTTCAAACACATGAAGTAAGGAGTGATGAGGGCGACCACAAGTTCTCCTGAGGACACACTCAAGCTAAGAGGCTGAACTCCAACAGAAAGGAGGCGCTCTGTTACCTCCAGGATTTTGACCAGCACCTGGATGTAGACCCCGGAGACCCCCAGAGAGAGGCCAAACATGGCAGGCAGCATGATGAGGAACACCACCACAAACATCCACACCTGGAAAACACCTGCAGCCACACACCAGAGGTCCTCCATCACCTGACAGCTGAGGCAGCGCTGAGGTCACATCCTGGTCTGCAAACAGAACCAACAGAACCAGACTCAGAGCAGAACGTCTGTCTGTCGGTCCGGACTGGAACATCTCAACAACGACTGGACGGACTGGGATGAAACTTTGTAAAACACATTCCTTGTCTTCTAAAACAATAGAAATGGAAATCTCTCTACACACAAGACAAAAAAACACTGGCTTCAACAATAAACTGCAGCTTATCATATATTTTCTGTGTCGCACAGTACTACAGATACATGTAGTATAAAGTACAATATTACAGTACAAGATTTCCCTCTGAAAAGTGGTGGAGTAGAAGTATAACATTGCATAAAATAAAGTGGTGGAATGTAACAAGTACATTTAGTCAAGAACTGTACTGAAGTACTATTTTAAGGTACTTTTATGCTACTTTATACTTCAATTTCAATTGCAGTTTTAGTTATATAGAGCTATATTAAAACAACGTTATCATTCAGCACTTTTAATACTTCAATACTGTACTTTATTGTACTTTTTATTTGATGTTTCATGCAAAACACAAGATTATCAAATGCAATATGTTGCATCTTTACAGTATATTATATCTTTGTAAACAGTATATAAAGTAGTTATACCTCAACCAGCTAAAAGCAATAAAATGCTGCTCACGTGTTAATGCATCAATAATAAAGTATAACATCAAATAAATATAATAATTTAACATTCTCAAAGGGGACTTTTTGAAAAACGAGTAGTTGTACTTTTTAGTACAGTATGCAGATAATACTTGTGTACCTTTACTTTGAATACATGTAATGGAGTATCTCTATACAATGTTGTATTTCCACCTTTCGGATCTGAATACTAAGTAAAGTACTGACCGTTAGTCAAAGTGTTTAGTGTTACAGTGAAGAAGCAGACACAAACAACAACACACATATGTATGTATATGTATATATATATATGTATATATATGTATATATATATATTAAATACCTGAGAGACGGTCGCAGCAGCGTAAAACGTCCTGTTGAAACAAAGAAACGGTGTTTTGTTCCCGACGCTCAGCGGGTCTCCGAGGCCACGCCCCTCCGGACGCTTCCTACCGGCGGACTGCGCAGGAGAAACGCAGGCTGTAACTGCGCCGGTGCTGCGCTTCAGTGACGCTCCTGACTCGTGTTTGTGGTCAACGAGCAGCATGGCGGAGCCAACGGTCCGTGTGTCCGGGATTGTTTTAGCTTCTCTGATGTTCCAGCATGTTAACAGAGATTCAGACGTGGTGAGAAACACTTTGACATCGCAGCCAAGCAGACACGTTAACCGGGTTCCAGCCGTTAGCCTCCAGGGTTTCGGGCTGCGGAGGGCAGCTAGCAAACACAACGGAAGCCAACAAGCTTTGAAGTGTAATTAGTTCTTGAACAGTTTCATTGTTTCAAGTTTGTTTGTCGTGTAAGTGAAGCTGAAGCTCCCAACACGCTGTTCCTGCATCTTTCTGCACCAAGCTAACTAAAGCTAATTAAAGTCCCTGAGAAATAAGACAAAAAAGTAAATTCCGTAAATGTACAATTCAACAAGCGACAGCAACAAAGATCTGGTGGCCATTGTTGGTCTGTTATTAAATGAAACATATTACACTGCATTGTAACTTTTATTACCCGCTTTAAATGCTGCGACTCATGATAATTTTCATTATTGATCAGCAGATTGTTGTTTTTTTTGAGTAACTGTTTAGTTTCTTTAATGTCAAAACATTTTAATTTCTTGTTTTCTTCATTCAAAAGTCCACAAACCCAAAAATATTTACTTTACAATAACGTATGCGAAAGCAAAGCAGCAAATCCTCATTTGAGAAGCTGGAATCAGAAAATATCTGCGAATATATGTTTCACTACTTCCACCTGAAACAATTAATCGATTGTCAGAATAACTGCTAATCCATTAAAACTCTATTCATGGTTGGATTATGTGTTTTTTAATCCCGTCTGTTCGTTGCGTTAATGTTAATGTGTTATGTTCAGCACTTTGTCTCCGTGAAGGTGCTGCTAATAAAGTTGCCCTGCAGGTCAGAATATATTTTACACCGACAGTCGCATGAAACGCTTCAACACATAACTCTTGTTCATTTCTGCCCTGCTGAATGACGTGAAAACCTCTTTAATGTTAATGTCCAAGCAGCAGTTTAGAAGTTGTCTGGTCACTTTGCAGGAAGGCCTCGTCCTCGGAGAGAGCAGGTTAGAGGAGCAGATCACCATCAGTGACTCTCAGGCGGATCACATCCACATCGAGGAAATATACAGTGAGTCCCCGTCGGCCACGTGCAGCGTTTCATCCTCACTGCTGCACGCTAACACGTCTGTATGTCCTCAACAGATGTCCAGAAGCACATCGCCTGCCACAAACTGAACAGGTGAGTCCTGGACAGGAGAGGATATCTGACCTCAGACCTGTCTCAAGTCAGACACTTGCGTTGGTACACTTCCATGTAGTTCTCTGTGTTCACTGGCTGCGTCTGACGTCATGAAGACGCAGCTGATGCACTTACTTGCATAGCGTTGTCTCGGATCACACACTTGCCGGAAATGACAATCGCAACATTTGACATTTTTTTACGCTGACTTGCAGCCAGGCGGAGCTTAATCGCCAACATCTGACCGAGACTGTCGCCCGTCAGAATATCTGCCGGCCTGTTTGCTCACTTGCCTTCAATTTGATTAAAAATTAACACGCTTTTACTTCACAACAACAATCGCAACCATGGGTTGGTGGTTCCTCCCCTTCCGCTACGTCGCCAATATGGCGACCGTTGCACACTCCACCTTTTTGACTGTTATGAGTTCACCATCCGGGTCCTCGCAGTGCTGCATGTTGCCATAACTGTCCGTGTAACGGTGTTACAATGGAACGTGGAACAGCTGTTATGTCACCTGGCTGCAGATGTTTGATCTGTGTGATTGTAGCTTCTACAACAGTGTAGGGGAGGTGGACGGGGACGCTGTGAAGAAGCTCCTGGCAGACAATAAGCAGGTGAGTCACAAACATCTGCCTGATGAATGTTTGAAGTGTGGATTTGAAATGCGGCTCTGACTTTGTGTGTAACACCTGGAGGAGAGCGTGATTGGCTGGTACCGACAGCGCAGGAACAGCGACCAACAGATGACGTTCAGAGAGAAGATGGTCCACGAGAAGCTGAAGGCGTCTCTGTCCAACCCCCACATGATCTTTGTGCTGCTGACGCCCAGCAAGCTAACAGCTGCAGGCTCCACCCACAGGATGGAGTACGCTGCCTTCACCTCCCGCAGCAGCAGGTGAGCGCCGCCCCTCTCAGGTGGTCACTGTCAGTCAGCTGTCTGAGACAAACCTGGTCTCTGTAATCTGGGTACAATTACTTTTTACTCAGATTTTTTACTTGGAGTATTTCCATTTTCTGCCACATCTCAGAGGGAAATATTGCACTTTTCACTTCACTTATCTGATGCTGTCAGTTACTTCAGATTCAGATTATCAACACAAAATATAACGAACACACATAACTGATGCTGTATTATTGTTGGGTAAGATAAAACTTTATTGATCCTCGAGGGGGAACTTCACAAGCTCTCCCACAGAATATGAAGCCATTAAATAACTGACGTTTACACATTAATGCATCAATAATGATTCTGACTTTGAGACTTTTACTGTTGGTACGTTAAATATATTTTGATGCGATTACATTTGTACTTTTAGTATTGCTACACTGTGGTAACTTAAGTAATCGATCTGAGTACATCTTCTTGTTGTTCGTGTTTTATTAGAAGTGAGTATTTGTGTGTTTCCTGTTCTGTGCAGGCGCTTCGTGAATATTCCCGTGTTGGTCACCAACCTGGGTTTACTGGAGCAGCTGGCGTACTGGAAGGTGTCTGCTTCCTGCTCTGCGGCGGGTTATAACGCCACCATGAGGAGACACGGGTACGATCGGCGAAGGCCAGGTCGCATCACAGCTGCGTCTCCACTGTTCAAACCTGAAGCTTTACTTCTTGTGTGGCTGCAGGTCTAAATTCTTCTCCCCCAACGGGCTGCTGAGAGAAGTCAACGAGGTGAACAGGATGAACGAGTCTCTGCAGTCGGAGCTGCAGGTGAGCGGCAGGAACCTGCTGCAGCGTGTGTGTTAACTTCCTGCTGCGTCACACACTCACACACTGTTTCCTGTTGGACAGAAAGCGTGCGGCGACGTGGAGGAGAGCGAGCGCCTGGTCGAAGCTCTGCAGGCAGAAGTGGCAGCTCTCAGGACGAGGCTGAGGGAGAAGCAGCAGAGCGGAGCAGGAAAAGGTTCGCTGGTGTCTTTATGTGTCTGAGCTTCACCTCATGCAGGCAGTTAGGAATAAACTGATGGAGCAACAGAAGCAGGTGGTATTGATCCGGTGACACGTACCGTACAGTAGAGCTGATTTACTGATAGAAAAGTCATCAAACCGTTTCAAAAGCTGATTCTGTTATATATAATAGATGATAGATTTCAATGATCTGTTTCAATAGACACAGCCCAACCCCCCCCCCCCCCCTTCTGGTGGACCCTGACTTTGGATAATAACATGTACAGTAATCATCGTGAGAGACCAATCGTGTTTTCACCCCGTTTGAATTGTTAAAAGTTAAAGGGAGTCGCAGTTTGTCGTAAAGATAGTAAAGTACTTTTGTCTTATTCTTCAACAGACTTATGACAAACTGCAACTTGTGGACTTGAAGAATCTTTTAAATTGACTAACATCATGTATGGTGGTCCACCAAGAGGGACTTTGTCTCGCAAACATAGTGAAAAAATGCCAATAGCAGTGAGATGAAACTGCTGGTCAGTAATGAAGGACAGTGTTGCTCCGATCGACCCAGTAAATCAGCTCATTAAAGTGAAACAGGCTGTGAGCGTGACACCGTTAGTCTGGTTTAGACGAGGCGTGGCGCAGACCAGAATCTTCCGTCGGGTTCAGGACTGTTTTCTGTGTGTCAGCAGCTGATGATCCACCTGAGCAGAAGAACCTGCTGCTGCAGAAGGCCGTCAGAGCTCTGTTGGCCTGCGCTCCCCTCTTCCACTCTCAGACTTTAACCCTCGAGGCTTTTCCTGTCCGTGACGCCTGCGACAGCAGCGAACAGGATGGAGACGTTCCCACGACAACACCGAGACACCCGGACACAACAGACACTCAGGAGAGTGTGTCCCTGCTGCTTCCCGGCAGGACAAACTCTCGGAAGAGGCTGAAAGAAATGCTGCCGGGATCAGAGAGGAAGCGCAGGAAAAGCATGCTGACGTTTAGTTCTGCTTTTGTTGATGGAACCTAAACAGTTTTTATTGGTTCTTTACACGTTCAGCTGGTTTTAATGTCACTAAATGCAGTTTGGATGATTGCAGCTGTGGTGAACAGTTGTGTAACTGTCATTTTGACAATTGTTTAAAGATGTTCTTTGTTAAAAAAGACTTTGCAGTCATTAATTTAATAAATACAAATGCAGTTTCAGTGCGTCTCCAGCTCTGTGAGGCTGCATGGCGCTAAATCCGAACAAGATTGAAATTTTTATTTGCTTTGGCTACAGCAGAGCGTCGGTCTGTGAAGGTCACAACCTCCCCTCCTGTTCCGGAGGGATGGCGTTGGATAACGGGCAGAAAGGTGCTTTTCCAGGACATGGTGTCACACTGAAGTTGACCTTTGACCTTTTGAGTTCTCAATTTCTTGACTTATGGCCAAAAATGTGTTTTGTGAGGTCAATGTGACCTTTGGCCACCAAATTTACAGACATGTTGGAAATTGGAAAATAAAGCGTCGAGTGAAGCAGAATTGTTTGTTTCCTGCTTCTCTGGGCTTCAGAGTGACGGCGTCTGTCTCACTGATGATTATCAACTTTATATGTTTTACATGTGAACCTGCAGGTCACAGAGATCCACTTCACAAACTGACGGCAACAGACTTTAATGAACAGGTTCATCACACACTGATCCACTACTCCAGATGTTTGGCACCACAGATCTTGGGATCCTTCATGAACTCCGGATGCTTGTGAGTCACCGACATGAAACCTGGATGAAGAAAATGGCGTTGATTAAATCAATCGATCGTCAAACATTAAACGTGCTACTTGAAATAGCGTTGTGCTCTTTTTGGGCGCTTATTTTCCAGCCGCCGTAACGGCGACTGATGAGATGACATTTTGAAACATGACTTTAAAGGAACCGTACCCAGTGAGTGAGCTTTCTTTATAGCTTTCGAGATCTGCTTTTGTTTTCTTCCACATAAGCCTGTAAAGCACAAAGAGACGACGTGAATCGTCTGCACACAGGAAACGGCGGCGATGCAGTTTGGGGCGATGCAGTTTGGGGCGATGCAGTTTGGGGTGATGCAGTTTGGGGCGATGCAGTTTGGGGCGATGCAGTTTGGGCTGCTCACCTGTGATGTGCCGACCGTAGATCCTGCCTGTGTGAGGCGAGATGAACTGAGACAGCAGCTGGAAACGAGGCCGATGGGAGGAGAACAGTGACGTTACACACAAGTCATGATGTTTGACGCTTGGCTTCAGGTCCAACAGCAGGCTGCCTGTAGTCAAGGAGGTGCCTCACTCACCTGGATGTTCTTGTAGTCCACTGTGACCCTGCAGAGGGAGCATCCTTTCTGGGGTTCTTTGAACGGGTTCTCCATCTTAACAAGCTGAAAGATGAGGATAAAATAACGTTCACGTTACCTGCTGTATTACTGCCGTCGTGACGAGATTCACTCACAGATAGAAAACCCACCGTGTCCTGCGTCTGCTGGACTACATGTGAAGTGGCCGTGAGACTCCTTAGACCTGCGGGAGCACATCACACCTTCAGCTGGCTAACGTTAGCATTAGCAACATTCTCTGTAACCATTTGGAATCAAACTTATATTTAAAACAAGTAGCGTCAGTTTATTCAACTTAAAACCAGATGAACACACATCCTGCAGCCTTACTTGTGTCGCCGTGTGGCGATAAAACAGCCTTTAGCCTCCGTAGCCCCCTCAAAGCGAGCATTTTGACCCGACACAGGACCGGAAGTCGTCGTCAAGGAACTCCGGTGCTTCACTGTGGTTCCGAACTGTTCGTTCCTACCACTCCTGAAGTTGTCGCTTGCTAGTTGGAGGTAAATCACACGTCAAGTAGCTTCGCTTGGAAATACTGAAGCAACATGGTTGTACTCGTAGATTTTAAGTTTCTGACGTGAATGCAATTTAATGGTTCCGATCTAATGTTTTGTCGGAATAGATTAACTGTTACCCTCTTCAAAGATATAGCGAGACAAGATAGGAAACACCCCGGAAAACGTGAAGGCCACTGATTTAATTTTTCTTTTTTATTCAACTTCATTTTTTTAACATATTACGTCAGGTACAAACAAATACACAACACAATACAGGAGAGATGATAACAAAAACATATGTAAATATAAAAAATAAGGGATTAAAACAAAATAAATCAATGCAATAAGAGACAAATATTAAATAATTATAATACAAAACGAAATAAAAATTAAAATAAATAAGGACAGACATTAGAAAAGAGCATCAAACATATTTGTAATATTCTGAGAACTGTGTTTCCCTGCCTCTCGCCCAATGTTAGCTGGGATTGGCTCCAGCACCCCCCTGCGACCCTTCGGGATAAACAGTCTGGTTAATGAATGAATGAATTCTGAGAACTTGTTGCATTAAATTCAATCAAAAACAGGCAAAGACAGTTGTGAACCTAAAAACCTTTATGAATAAAGAATTTTCACAATAAAATAAGAACAATTAACAACATAGTTTAGAGATGTGTTACTCATATTGTCATAGTTACAAAATATATCTTTAATGGTAAAACAGTGGTATTGAAAGCATGAGAATTTAAATCAGACCAAAGTCTTTTAATTGTACACTGAAAGAATAAACGGATTTATGTTTCATCAGCAGTTCCACAAAAAGAACAGCTGTTGTCATCCAGATTATACGAATCTCTGGATAGATTTGATGTCAAATTTGGAAATTAATTCGACACGACTTTGTTCCGAATACAACATTTATTATGTAAAAGACATCTTGCAACTTATATTAACAAAGTTATGTTCACAGCGTCGTGACCCGATTAAGCAAAGCGTGTTATCGTGTCAACGTCGGCTTAGTTTGGGGAACAGTTCAGAGGTTAGCTGTAGCTGAACTGGCTAAAGTAAGGAAACCATCTGAACTGTAACGGTTAGCTCCTGCTCGCTGATTGGCCGGTAAACCGAAGCCGGAAACGGTGGCCGGATTTCTCTCTCGCTCTGACGATGCTGTTGAAGCCTCCACGCGAAACAAACCTGCAAGTAACAGACACGTTTTTGTTAAATGAGTCCGGCGACACGTTTTTTGTAACGTTTGTGCGTCATTTGTAAGATCAGTATTAACTGCCGGCTAGCTCTGCTAGCTTAAAGCTAACCGACGCTGTGCTGCGTCACGCCGCCACCGGCACAGCGATGAACGTCAACGTTAAAAGAGTGTCGTCGAGGAAGAGGCCGAGGGTCCAGCTGAAGACCCGGACCCGGCCGGAGACCCGGCCGGAGACCCGGCTGACCCCTGCAGGAGCCTGTTCCCAGCTGGGCAGCATCATGGCCGACAGGCAGCCTGCTGCTGTATGTTACTCATCTGTAACATCCAGATTTTATTCAAGCAAAAGTCCCAACTAGATGTAAAGATTTGCTCCGTCCTGTGACACGAAGTGTTTTGGGGTCTTTCTTTTGGACTGTTCAGATAAAAAAAACATTTAAATATGTCAGTTTGTGCTGTGGAAAACTGTGAGTTTCACTACTTTCTGATGATTTATGGACCAAACCCTTAATCCAGCAAAGTAATTGGCTGATTAAATACTTAAAGTAACCGTTAACGTCAACCTTCTGATGTCTTAGGACAAAGAAAAGCATCCCATCAGGAGCAGTTTGGTGTCAGTAGAAATCCTTGTTGGATGTTGAGCTGACGTCCTCTGTGACATCATCTGCCAACGGACCAATCAGCTGTCAGAACAGAAAGGTCCTCGACACCAAACTGCTCCTGATGGTTTCAAAGGACAAGTGGAAGCTTGGAACTGCTCCAACGTTTCGGTCCTTTTGTCGAAGTAACTCTGCTGTTATATCAGTTTCCTGCCAATCGACTAACTGATTAGTCGGCTAACAGTCGTGTGTTGTGTTCACAGTACTGCAGTGACAGTGAGGACTTATTCGGGGACTATGACAGCGTCCTGGAGGACAGCTCGCTCTTGGCAAAGCTGGACGATGCAGAACAGAACGAACGGCAGCAAGACCTCCAGCGTTCAGCTGTGGATCAGCTGGACTTCACCACTCTGCGGCCATCGAAACACGACGTCTGGAGACCGTCCCGTGAAGACGTCCTCACCGACTCCATCCTGGACGGCCTCGGAGACGAACCCTTTGAGGACTTGCCGCCCAGCCAGCTTCAGTTCCAAGAACAGGTTGATGAGATGGCAAAGAGGAGCGGACTGCAGGACGGAGACAAAACCTCCACACCTTTCATGGAGGACAAACCCAGGAAACAGACGGCGGCGAGGAGGAGTGTGACGGATCAGCTGAAGAGGACGATGCTCTGTAACGCGGCGGCTCCGTCCTGCGTTTCTCGGAGCGTCGTGTTGAAAGAAGCTGTGGTTTCGGAGGAGATCGGTGTGGCCATGCGGGCCATGGAAGCTGTGTCTGCTGACACCACTGACCTCGGGCCGTTCTTCGGACTCCCCACCAAAGTGAAGGACCTGATGTACAAACTGAGAGGAATCGAGAGTTTATATGGTGATGCACTGATTTGTGATCAGTAGATCAACAGAAGTTTGATATTCACCTAATCATCAAAGGCTTCCTGTTCTCGGTCTTCAACAACGTTGAATTAAATCTCCCTGTTGGTCAACAACAACAACACAAGACATCTTGGAAACTGAGATGGACGTTTGTATTATTTTAGAGACGAAATTCAAAATGTAACCGGGAGAAATGTCATTTGAAGAATTATTAGTTTGGTCGTTTGCATTTTCTTTTCCTGATATCGATTTATTGTGAAAATAGTCTGTAGTCTCATGTTGCAATTAATAATTATTTACCCATTAATTGATTTATCAATTATTCTATAAGAAGTGAGAAATCCTCTCCAGAGTCCAAGGTGACTGTTAAACTGTTGTTTTGTCTCAGCAGCAGTCAGATCCAGTTCACTGAGATACAAAACAGATGAATGCAACACATTTTCATGTTTGAGATGAATCAGTGGAGTTTTTACTTAAAAATGTTTTAATGATTAATCGATTATCAAAACAGCTGCTGATTAATTTTCTGTTGATGGACTAATTGTTTCAGTGGTTAGCTGTTAGCCTGCAGATTAATCAATTATGAAAATGATCATTAGATTTTTCTGTTAACTTGCAACCAGGTATTTTAGGAAATGGTTCAACATTTTAGGGAAAATGATTTTGTCTCTTGTCTGTAGCTAAATATGAAGCTGCAGCCGGTTAGCTTAGCTTAGCATGAAGACTGGACACAGAGGGACACAGCCAAACAACGTTTCCAGTCTTTATGCTAAGCTAAGCTAACCAGCTGCAGGCATGAAACGAGAAACTCTGTAAGTTGAAATAGAGCACAAGAGTTTTTGTCTCTTCAGATTGGCAGGAGACGTGTCTGAACCTGGACTGTGTCCAGCAGAGGAAGAATCTGATCTACTCTCTTCCCACCAGCGGAGGGAAAACTCTGGTCGCTGAGATCCTCGTCCTCAGAGAGCTGCTGTGCAGGAAGAAAGACTGTCTGATCATCTTACCGTACATATCGCTGGTGCAGGAGAAGGTACTCACAAAGCCACATACACCATCAGCATACGAACTGCATCTGTCTTTAAGAGAGACCTGTGCACAAGAACAGTCTAAAGATCCACACAAAGCCTTTTTACAAGCACTAAAAACGTTAGTCCCGCTCTCTTTTAATGCACCCGAAATCATGTGTGTTCTCATTTTCATATTTTTCTGTTGTCAGAAGTTGGAAGTAGATGATAATAATAATAATAATAATAATAAGATATAATAATACCTTACCTTCACAGATTTAAACCTGTTATGGGCCTTATGCCATGTTTTATTTGTTTTTAAGTTGGGTGTTTTTATGCTATTCCTGGTTTGTTTTTAGTTGTTTGCACCGAGGGTTTGAGAGTAATGCAATTTCAGTCCTCTGTGTCTTCTACATGCTGCAGAATTGACAATAAAACAGACTTTGACTTAACCAGCAGTCACTACCAAGCTGTGCATGTTCCTGAAACATGAACAAAAACCCAGGTTGATTCCAGCAGCTTTTCTGCTTTTCTGACATTTAAAATGATCGCAGAGAAAGTTAGCGGGAAATAAAATCAGTGAGTCTAACGTTGGCTCTGTGGCCTAAGACTGTTTGTTTTCTCATTTTCCAACATGAGAGGTGCAGATGGATGATGCAAGCAGAGCTATGATTCACCAGACCTTCACCACAGCATCTGATCTATCGTAAAAGTCTGAGCGCAACCTTGTTAGACCACCATACAGTGTGACATGACCTGAAGCTGATTGTTATCACACAGTCTGTGTTGTACATTAAAATGTGGCAGAGATGTTACTTATGTTTATAGTAAACTGAAGAGGACCAGGAATAGAGCCGTGTGGGACACCTTTCCAAACCTAAGCACTTCATTTTGAGCCACTGGTTATTTTGCAGGTACGTGGGTTAGCGAGCTTCGGCCTGGAGCTGGACTTCATGGTGGAGGAGTACGCTGGCAGTAAGGGCAGGTTTCCTCCAGTGAAAAGAAGAAACTACAGATCACTTTACATCGCTACCATAGAGAAAGCCCACAGCCTCGTCAACTCTCTGATCGAGACCAGCAGGATAGAGGACCTCGGCCTGGTGGTAGTCGATGAGGTGTGAGCTCCCCTGAATTTGATATTTTAGATATGACGGTAGAGGTAGAGGTGGGAGGCTTCATGTCAACATTTGTCTTCCATATGCAGCTTCACATGTTGGGTGACGGCAGCAGAGGGGCTGTTATTGAAATGACCCTGTCCAAAGTCCTCTACATGAGCAGTAAGCGTCCTCTCCGCACTGTAATCACAGCTGCTTTCACCCATCAAACATTCTGAATGATGATCTCACTCTGTTGTCTCCCAGAAATGACTCAGATTATTGGGATGAGCGCTACGCTGGGAAACATCAAAGACCTGCAGACGTTTCTGAGGGCTGAAAACTACACCAGCGACTTCAGACCTGTAAGGGCTTTTAATTTACTGACTGGTTGTCAAAGCATGCGGTTGTGTTTTAAACAGAAGTCTGGAGGTATTCTTCTATATGTCTGTGTGCATCACCGCCTGCTACATCTTCTTCCTCTGAGCTCCATTGTTGTCCCAAAACATTTAAAAGCTCATCAGTGAGCTTCACTGTTGCTCTGGGAGACATGTTGCTTCATGTTGTCTGGTCAGGTCCAGCTGAAGGAGTTCGTTAAACTGAAGGACACAATCTATGAAGTGAACCCAAAGGAAGAGGAATGCTTTAGTTTCTCGCGTCTTCTCAACTTTAAGGTGAGTTCAATATTAGCAAACTGTTTGCTTGAATAATAACAATATTTTGTCGTCTTCGGGTTCACCATCAGTCGAATAAACTAAAGACGTCACTGGGATAACACTGGGAATGCTTTACATTCAGGAACATTTCCAGCCAGCAGATGGCAGCAATGCAACACTTATGGATGAAGCTCAACAGAAGAATTCAATTCAGTTTTATTTATACAGCCCACATCATAACTAAAGTTATCTCAGGGCTGTTTCATATAGAGCAGGTCCAGACTGACTCTTTATTACAGAGACCCAACAGTTCCCACCATGAGCAGCACCAGGAGACAGTGGCAAGAACCAGAACCAGGCTCGACCAGTTGGGTTGAGAGAGAGAGAGAGAGAGAGAGAGAGAGAGAGAGCACAGCAGCTCTGTACAGCTCTAGCTAGAGACGAAGAAGAAGATGGGCGTGGCCGGATGTACGTGAACGTCTCTCTTGTTGTTTTCAGGAACATGGCGGGCGAGGAGCCAATGCTGTTGTAATATATTTAATATTTGGTTATCAAATCACCCGCGAAAGGCAACCATAAGCAAATATGTCATCAGCAGAGGCTGGTGGCTGGTCTGTCCTCGGTCAGACGGAACCCTTTGTGTGCTCGTCCCTGCAAAGGTCCTGCTGCCTTTCACACACAGCAGGACCTGCACTTCCCCTGAAATTTTTTCGGGGGGGAAACTGGTGGAACAGATTTCCCTGAATATGGATCCATGCTCCCGTTCACACGTGACGCAGGAAATGCTGCTGAACATTTGAGGAGCAGTAGGTGTGGGAGGATGCTGTGAAGCGTGAAGGCAGCATCTTCTCACAGCTTCTCTCCAGTGTTTCGACACATTGTACTGCACTGAGCGCTCTCTCTCTCACACTCTGACTCTCTCTCAAAGACTCTACCTCTCTCTCACTATCCCTGTTTCTGTTTCTCTGTATGTCTGCCTCTGTCTGTATCTCTCGCTCTTTCTATTC
>JAVQJF010059316.1:0-12477 GCA_036023855.1 Gadopsis marmoratus
ACAAAGTGCAGCGTTTGGACAGGGCAGTGGACCCATCTGGTTGGACGATCTCAGCTGTCTTGGAAATGAGTCATCGATAACAGACTGCAGACATTTAGGGTTTGGGGTCCACAACTGTGTTCACTCTGAAGATGCCAGTGTTGTTTGTGAATGTAGGTTTCCTTTTATATTTTGAAACGTTTTGACATAATACAGTTCAAAGTAGTATTGAGGTGAATATTTACGGAGGTTCTCATATTGGTTTCATCAATAGTATTTACTATGTCATTTCCTTTCTCTTACATTTTTATTCTATGACCTTATATATTTTCTTTTAAGTCCATCGCCCTCCACTCCAACCTTCTCAGCTTATTTGTGGCCATGATAAGCTCCACGTAGGGCTGGTTATGGCTGGCTGGACATCCTCTGGCTTGAACCCATTCTCTGGCAACTTGGCATCCCGCAACTGTTCCTGGGTCAGCGTGCGTGATGATATAGTGTGGTACGAAGTGCAGGCCACGGAAGGTGCCTGTGGAAACACACTACGGGTGAGACTTAACAAGCATTTAGTTTTTTTCTGCTGTTAACCTGATTACTGGCATGTATATAGAAATGATTTTGTGTTGTCCTATTTTTTTGTGTAGTACCCTGTAGTGTATCCGTGAGGCATGGGCATACAGTAGCTAGAAATTCAGGCCCCCTTAAACAATGTATCTCTGTGCCCCCTTCCTTAGCTGTAGACACCTTGAATCTTCACCTGCTTTCAGCTCACTTAAGACTTAAGGCCCTCCATAGACACTGGCTGGCAAAGCCTCTGCAGCCAACCTTGATAGGAATACAATGCACATGCCATCCTTGGCTCCAGCATTTGCATGCCAGGTCTGCGTACTTCCCAGGAAACAGTCAATTCCTGCAAAACCCCTTGACTTCAGACACAAGGACCATGTTTTGGCTGAATGTGGTCTCTGCCATGGGAATTGAGCTGCCTCCCTAGGTCATCCTTCAGCTGCCAGTCATGTGTGGTGGCACTAGATGATCTTTATTGCTGCTGCGACTTCTCCTCTTCCTTGATAAAGCCAATTGCCCTCCTCATTAGGTCAGTGCTGCTGACAATTCCTCAGCAGATGGCATCTGCAATTGCCCTCAGCACCTGGTTGTGATGCCTCCAACTCCCTGATTCCTGGACTACAGCTGTGTCCTTGAGGGTGTTATGGAAGGCTTTGCCCAGGCTGCCTCTCAGTGACTGACAGAATCTGAATCCCACCAAGGAAGACGAAACCTCTTAGTCACCTTTCCCAGACCAAGACCATGGACCTGGACTCACAGGTTTAAAACTCAACTTGGCCCAGGGGATGAATTTCTGAAGACCCTGGAGGATCCAAGATCCAGGATCTCTGTTACTGGGCTACCTTCCCTCTCTTCCAGATCACCTTGAGGATCCTCCACAGTCATCACAAGAGTCTGAGGCACCTCTTATAGAACATGTGAGGCCCTGGCGCTGAGCTTGCTCTAGCATCCCTGATGACTTTCTGGATCTCTTTCAAAATTGGGTCTTTAGTTTTGGGGGTGTGTTCTTGCATCAAAGTACATCAGTCTCCCAAGTCTTGGTCTCTCTCCATTGCTGCAGTTGTTGTTGAAGTACCAGTCGATCTCCTTTTTTGAGCATCCAAGGTGGCCACTCTTTTCCCCATATGCTGCTCACTTCCTCATGACGTTACAGAGATCTGCTAAGGTGGACTTGTACTTCCCTTGTATTGTCTCCTTAGAAATTTCATATCCTGGATGGCTGATTCTTCTCTTCTGTCGATTTTACCTCCAACGGGGCTTCTTGTTAATGCCAAACTTCTCAGCAGTAATGTTGACAATGATGGTTGACACTTACTAGTGCTTCTGATCTGCATAATTTCTGGCTGTGGCTTCAAGGAGTCCATCCAAATCATCACAAATCTGGAGCCATTCTCTCTATTTGTTAGCTGCTGACCACTTGACCTGTCAGTATTTAGAACCACCTTGGGGTGGATCTTGAAGTGCATGAAGGTTCGGGAAACTGTGAGGTGACTGCTGCCTGGCATGTCCTATGTCTCACTAGGTGACAATCCTGTGCACTGCACCCCTTGGCTGATCTGATGGATCTTCAGGCCATGTGGGTTTCATGGAACACATACACAAACTGCACTACTATACCGCAAATAGTCTTTGTACCATTAGCTTGAGTCACTGATGTATGTCCATCAATTCATTATTACTATAATTAAGACTGGGTTCTGGTCCCCAAATGGGAAATCTCTTTTCACTTACTCTTCTGCAGGGAGGTCAGGTCAGCAGGAACAGGCAGGGACTAAGTATTCATTATCTTACAGTGTCTTAAACCAAGTTCTCCACTTGAAAGACAATTACAGTTTTTCTAACAACTTGCTGCTGCTAACAGAACACACGCTCAAGCTGACATAAGTATTCAACTGACTGATAAATTAATCCTCTGTCTTTCAGACCAACCGCACACATGCCATCTACTCCAACAGTTTATTTATCTACCCAATAAATAATGCATCCTTCACCCTTCCTGTGAGGCTTCCCTTCTCCTGTGCATATCCCCTGGACACAGACACCAGCCTTAATGTGGCTGTCAGACCTTTCCTGGCGTAAGTAGCCTTTTACTGAATGTTACCAGTACCACTATAACGCAGCTCCTATGTGTATACTTGTTATTGCAATTGCAATTGTGATTATAACATTTTCCTAATTATTCTGATGACATCACATAACAGAAATTAAGGAAAACCTGATGAAAATTGGTCTTGCCTATGTGTTACTTTTAACCATTCATCCTAGTGTAAGTATGCATTGCTGTCTGCAAGTATCTTTGTCGATACGACCACTGGGAGTCACCAAAGTTATAAAAAGAGTTGCACATATGAGCTGATTTACAAGGATATCATACTGAATGGCAGTGGTGCATATTGTAATTCACAGAATTAAATACCTCACCAACTTAGAGCATGGCCTTATACATAAAAACACAGTTATTCTGATGCCTTCTAGATTTCAGTGATGACCATCCTACCTTTTCATATAATTCACAGTGGCAAGTGCGATAGCTGTATTAATCCTGTCTTAATCTAGTGGTGAATCCAGTGCCAGTGTGGTAAATGGCATCCAATGGTCTAGGGCTAGTGGCATGAGCATACAGGATATCCTCTACAATCCAGGATAGATAATATGGTGGATTGTATAATGTTTTCCTGTTTTAAAGGAAGATACAAGGTCTGTTTCAGTATAGAAATTGAATTTGAGTCATTCGGTTTTGAGACAATCTGCTAGAAACACCCCAAAACACAGAGAAATGTTTAGAACTTTCTGGAATAGTAAGGAATATAACGATGATGAGATGAAGAAAAAACCCCATAACAAATAAAGCATATCATCTTGACAGGCTGGAAGGTGGCATTTCAGGCTTGGGTACCAAAGCTAGAGCCTCCATGTCTCTGTTCCTCAACTCCAACTACACTGAGACGTATCCCGCAGGCCTGGTCATCCTGCCAGTGGGCTCACCACTGTACGTGGGCGTCTCTGTGGAGGAGAGAGATCCAGGTTTTGCAGTCGTTCTGGAGGATTGCCACGCCACTCACTCATCAAACCCTCACGATCCCATGCGATACCCTCTCATCCAGAACAAGTAAGTGTCCCTCTTGGGCATCAACAGATGATTTGTGGAGTATAATGGAAGTGGTAAAAATTAAATGTATTGTAACATGTCATGGCCCTAATGACCTGCTCCATCCTCTCTGCAGGTGTCCCACTGACCGCCAACAGGTGTCAGTCACTGAGAGCGGCTCGTCCCTCCAGGCTCGTTTCTCTGTCCTGTTCTTCGTGCTCCAGGGTGAATACCGAGATGTTTTCCTTCACTGCAGCCTCAGCCTGTGTAACCGAAGGAGCTCCGTCTGTGTTCCAGTAAGTCACACATTTCACTTCATCAATAGCTTTGTCAATCCATAATCAATACCTCTTAAATGCTGGGATTTGATGGCATCTCTTATTTTTCTACTTCCTCTCCCACCACGTAGCCTTGCACAAGTAGAACATACCGCTCTGTTTCCAGCTCTGAACCTTTGAAGCCTCTCACCATTGGACCAATCATTTGTGAGTATGAATTACAATTTGGTCTCAGGGCTGATATATCAACACAATGAACTATTTAATAACCATGTTTTTTTTTCTCTTTTTTATATCAGGGGACAAGTAATCTGAGTGAGCTGGCAACATACAGTAATAATAAAAGAAGCACATTCCATATTGTGATATCATTTTGTTTTAAGATATGTTTCTGTTAATAAGACTTTATTGAAAAAATAATTTACATTGTATGATTAAATTTTACCACACTTTGTATCATCCCTCAATTGTATTACCTTTGTAATGGTTATGTTACTAAACAATAACCAAAAAGAAACTTATAGGGTTTATACTAAAAGTGAGGATACCAAAATGTTTCTTCTGTGTGTTAATTTCCAGTAAATATCCTTTTTTTGTATTTGTTTTCAATCCATTTTCCCTGTTGCTTGGGCTAAGAAACATTCTAACAATAGTATGGATTATTCTTTAGACCCAATGACAGATTTTCCATATTATTTTGTAAAATGTGCATCTGGTATGTCTGCATGTGGTATATAAATTCATCTTGTTTTTAAAAAATAAAATATTGTACCTTGATGGTGGAATATGCTACTAGTAGTTAACAAAGAAAATATAAAACCAAATTGTAATCATGACACGTGGCTTTTGTCCAGACTGATTTTCACAACAGTTATTTGATAAATTACCATTAACTTTGGCACAGCTATCCAAGTTCCTGTCTTTTCCTCTGGCACCATTGTGCTTTAGAGTGAAATGTCTCAACAACTATTGGCATGAGGTCTCACACCAACTAAGCAAAATCTTGGGTGTTGATGTTGGGCTGAATTTGTTATCCTTACTGCTTGGTGTGTCAGATGTACTTTCCATGCGTAATAAGAAGGAAAATCCTGTCCTTTTGTGCAAGAACATGTATTCTATAAAACTGGATTACAGACATGAACTCTTGCTTGGCTGCCACAGTTATATTAAAACAGAAATCCCCTGATTGTCATATTTATCACATCACAAAATTATGTTTATGTTAGTCTGGGTACCCTTTTTGACATGCGTTGGCTCAGATATGGCCTCCACCCTCGTCAGAGAATTTGTTTAACCTGGGCCGCTATTGTTTTGTTTCATGTACACACACAAATATGCGTATATACAGTGCAAGAATTTATGTAGGCCTATGTGCATGTGTGCTTACAAATATATTTCTTTTTGTTGTATTTCTCCTAAGGGTTTACTTTGCTTGTTAATTACTTATCCTGAAATGTGGCCTGTTTTTATCTGTTTCTTATGTTTGATAGCTGAGGGTTGTCATGTCCCATTTTTTCTTTTTGCTATGTATATATATTGTTAAAAAGCAATAACCTCATGGTACATGAGCCATTTTTAGCAATACAATGTATTAGCATTGGTATTCATATTGTTGATGCTGGCCCTGTGGTATTGACCAGCTATATCTTGCTTGTTAGTCTGGTGAGTGTGACTACCTACAGTGAATTTGGGTGCAATCAGTCCCAGCACAAGATATACCGTCACCTTTAACGTGTCTTAATATAGTACCAAGTGGGTGTAAGTTAAATGGAGTGGTGATTAACCACTGTGTTGTTCACCCTACAGCTGAAGGTCACAGTATACGCTCCTGCTCTGCTCTCTAGCAAACTCATAATAATGGCCAGTCTGTGCGGGGAGGCGTGGGTTTAGCTTCGCGTTTTGACTGACAGGCCTAGTTTCCAATAGAATGGCTTGCTGGCGCAGAGGAGGCGGGGCACCAAGTGACCAACATTTCTCAATCGGCTGTAGGTTTTTGACAGTTGGGGTTAATTTTCCGTCCAGCGGTGGCCGTTTATATTAAGCAACCCGTAACTTTCCTCTGCCGACAGCCGTCGCCATGTCCAACAACAATGCCGGCAACAACTTAGTTATCGCTCAAAGGGCCGTGAAGCAGCTCCGGTTAGAGGCCAGTATCCGGAGGATCAAGGTACGAACCCCTCAGCTGACACACAAACACGGAAGACCGAGCCAACCTGCTGTTGAATGGCGGAGACGAAACTGTTGCAGAAATGACACAGACTGGACTCTTACATCGTAGGCGTCACCTCAACAAAGTGGTCTCCAAAGTTACACAGAAATTGGTTCCTGGTGGACTAAACGGCTTCCTTCCGCGTTTTTCGGCTGTCAGCTGTTTGGTTACTCTGTGTTCTGGACGAGCACTTTAAAAAAGTGTCAACGTATCGAGAGAGACGTGACACGTTCATTTGAAATGAAACCTGTTCGTGTTGGTTATCTGAAGGAAACAGGTGAACAGCGTCTCCCCACGTAGGAGACACACCCGTCCGTGTATTGCGCCGTTGCTTTGCAAATGTTATGCAAAATAGTGGCGGTTAGTCTGAGTAACGTCAATGAGAGGATGTGTAATGGCAGCAGGCCAAATACTGGAACTGTTTCCTCCCACACACGCCTCCATCATATATATTCATATATATATATATATATATATATGTGTGTATATGTCTGGCTCTGCAGGTGTCCCAGGCTGCTGCTGAGCTGAGGAACTTCTGTCTGCAAAATGCCTCCAAGGACCCTCTCCTGGTCGGGGTCCCCTCCAGTGATAATCCCTTCAGACCCCCCAAGTCCTGCTCCCTGTTCTGAGGTAGGCCTGCCTTTTTCCTTCTTTTACTCTGGGGAGTTAAGATGTGCCGTTAATTACATTAGGGAAGACATTAATTACACCTTCACATTAAGTCTGCACAGAAATCCATCTACTACATTTAGACAGGCGCCATTTGAGCCCCGAACGCCACAGAGAGCCTCTGCTTGTAATCTAGGAAACAAGGAGAAACTGTTTTGTTTTTATGCAATTTGGTAATGTATCAATCCAACTTTAACATTTATATAATAGTTGATGGTATTTAGCTATCTTATTCTTAAAAACGGTGTATATGCATTAGTAAGCCATAGCAGTGAGCCAACATGCACCTTACCACCCTCAAACTAAATGGAAGCAGCTAAATGGAATTCAGCCATCGTTAATTTTTCATGCCATGTGCTCTTCCTACTGTGACATGTCAAAATGTCTTCAGCCAGTTTGCAGACTTCGACCCTCAGGTGGGGCCCTTCTGGTCATTCCAGAGTCGAGGCTTAAATGTAAAGGTGACCGTGCTTTTGCCATCAGGACCCCTCGACTCTGGAACGACCTGCCCGAGGAGATGAGGCTTGCAGAATCAGTAACCTCTTTTAAATCACTTCTTAAAACCTATTTTTATAGAATTACTTTCATGCGATGTCATCCTTCTATCGTTCTTACATCATTTTTATATTGTTTTTGTTTTTATATCGTCTTTTATGAGTTTTAATTCTTTGTATTAATCTTTTATCCTGTTTTTGTTTTCTGTGTATCAGGTTTTTTGCTTTGTTTGTCAAAGCACTTTGTAAACTCTGTTTTTAAAAGGTGCTATATAAATAAAGTTATTATCTTCAGAGAAAAAGGCCTATTAAAAGTTTTTGGTTTTTTTATGTGTGTGAATAGTTTAAGTGTTTCCTAATTATCTCCGTTTTCCTGTCCACAGCAGAGAGAAAGCTGGAGGATTTCTGGATTTATCCGCTGAAGGCTTTTCTTCACTTCTTATGTCGCTGTGGGTCGACCAGCAGCTCCTCTTGGGATGATGCAACGTGGGACTGATGGGTTAGGGGGAGGGAACTTTTCCACTTGTCTGCCAAAACTAATGGTATCATAATTCCCATCTGTTACATTAAAGCAGGGCCAAACTCTACATGTTAAAAGAAAAATGTTATTGACACTAACTTGACTAATGATTAAGCCATCTGTGTTAGCCGTTCTTGGTTTACCCAGTACTTCACAGGTCTCAGTTTCCTGACCTAATGGTGTCTGTCTCCAGTCAGTGAAATTCAGCCCATGTGATTGGCTACTAAAATTGCAACTTCCTCTTGTATTTTGTGTGGCAGGTGGAGGGAAAAAATCAAACATTAATTTAAACCAGGTGCTGTTCAATAATAAGAACATGTTCTGTTAAATATACACACACACTGTATTTCCTATTGTGGCCAACAGACACGGTTAGCTTCTGAGCTAAACTAATTAACTATTCATGTATTTGTGGTAATGGCAAAGGTGTTACTACTTTTCTGAGGTACAGCATGGTACAGACTTTAATCCTGCCAGTGCAGGGCATGTCATTGTTGAATAACCTTTCATCCCGTATTTTTTCTGTATATAATTAACAGCCTGCTATGGTTGCTGTTATTAGCCTATATGTTCCTGTCTTTAATTTAAAAAACATACAAGGCCTTACACTATTTGGGTAGTCCAACCTACTAGCACATTTAATGTGTATCACTTTAGATACACAAATGGCCAAACAGCAAATGTTACTATATCTGTTCAAAACTTCCAAATGTTGTTTGTATTAATGAAACATGCTGCAGTGACTTGTGGTATTAATCGTTTTCCACCCTGGAATCATATTCCAATCAACCAAAACCTTTACTACTGTTAGCCTGTATCTTTCAGAACTTTGCTACTGTGGGCAACCTTTTAGAAATTAAATAACTTTTTTCAGACACTGACAAATTGTGTGTGTGCTTTTTGACTATCAATCCTTTTTAAAATGAAGTCTTCTTTTAAAGAACCTAATTTTTTAAGTGTTTGAGACCTAATGAGTCAGCCTCAGTTTATTATTTGCTACCAAAACACATGAACAGGTCAAAGGAGATGTTACATGGAGGTCATTGTCAATTTAGTGTTCCAGTGTCAGAGTAAAAGCACAAAGGCACCTCTAAGAATATTATTTTTTCAAAGCCACCTGAATCTGGTCATAGTAAAGTGAATGGGTTGTTTTGTTGGTGAAGTTCTGGGCTACAGTTACTTGGTCAAATAATGACTATGGTGGGCATCTGGCCATTGTCATAAATGTACAGGATAATACCAGGCAGGCAGCTCCATTAACCCTCTGTAAATTCACGTAGATTACTGAAACCGTTTTATTGAAATTTGTAAGGAATAAAACTTGTTGGTAATACATGCTGTGTTTGCTCTACCCATGCTCTTGAGTACAATACAATACCATGCTCAAATTCACTTCCTAGGTGATGGCACATGCTGAAAAAGTGAATAAGTCTGGGTGTGTCTCTGGAATTATCATGTGTGCTCTTCCCATCATGGATATTCCTTTGAATTTGGCCCACACCACCTTCACCATCCACCATTGTCAGCGGTAATTAGCAGAAGTGCCATCACCTGGAAATAAAAGAGGCGGCATCTGTCTGAGGAAGTTTCACTGTTCAGGTAAGGAACTACAAACTGCTCCATTGTTACTATAGTAATATTTGATATTCAAAGAACATATCAGGACAAGTGTGTGTACATGTGTGTTGCTCCTGCTGTGGTGCACACAGGTTACATTTGCATGTGAGAAAAATGCCCTTTTGTTGCTAATATGTGATGGTTCCAGGTTTGGCCAGAGGAGAGTTGGAAGACACACAGAGTACTCGGGTAATTCAGACCATGCAGACGTGCTGGAAAAACAATCCATTCACACTTGCACCCCCCATCTTTCTCTCTCTAACGTGCCCCCTTTCTGCCTGGGACAGACTCCTATCTCATTATGGATCCTGGCCTTCTGAATGAGCTCTCTCACAGCGCCTCCTGGTGGGCTGACAGGGAGGAGCACAGAGAGCAAGATGGCTCACTCAGGGTGGGTGAAAAATGCAAGGGAACGAAATACTGTAGATCAGTGCTTGTAATTCTGTGGGGGGGAGGGAAGGGGAAACTAAAGTTCTGTCTTCTAGGAGCAACTAAAAGAAATGCATGTCCACGTGGCCAGACTCCAGGACACGCTGAGATGTGACCGGGCCAAAGTGAGTATGCATGTGTGAGACATTGTGGAATAAATTAATCTGACTACCTGACCCCCCCCCCCCAATAAAATCATCTCTTGCCAGTTCACTTGTCTGCAGCTGCAGTGTAACCAGCAGGAGGCAGAGCTGAGGCGTCGAGAGCAGCACAGCAACAGATTGAAGGAGCGACTGTCACAGCTGCCTGACAGACACAGAGAGAAAGGGCCCTGTGAGACTCACTCTGCCAATATTCTGCCACAGAATATTTCCCACACAGCTGTTTGCATATATATATATATATATATATATATATATATATTTATCTGTGTGTCAAATATTTGGTCAACATTATCCATCTTGTATTTCCAGCCATAGAGGTGTTGAACTCGCTGCCTGGAGGTCGAGGCAAAAGAGAACAGCCGATCAAATCGTTCCGGTCTACTGCAAAGTACGTCGGTGGCTGGTTATTGCCATCGCTTTCTGATTTGTTGCTTTCTAACCCTCACTGGCTCCCTGCACCTTGTAGACAAGAGGAGGCAGCACTACGTCTGATGCTGGAGCGCAGAGAAGCAGAGCTCCGAGAGGCCATGAAGCTGCGCCACAGCCTCACCACTTTACTGCATGCACTCAGAGTCGACATGGAGCAGGTGAGGAAAGGAACAGAGCCTTTTTTTTTTTTAACAAAGTGCTGGCTAGCATTGGCCATCAGGCCCGGGAGACATTCATCAAACACTACGTGGATTTATAAAAAAATGGATGATTCTTTTAAAGAGGAAAAAGTCCATTTAGTACCTGTTCCAGAGCTTTCGGTTGTATCAAATTGGCTGGGTTTTTGAAGATAAAGCAGAGTTTGCCAAAAATGGGTCAATTTAAGTAGCTTTAAAGTTCATTCAAACATCCATTCTTTGAACGTTTAAGCCACTATATATGGAATATGGCACTTTGAACGTTTGCACATCAATGACGACTAGGGGAAACTCTATCTGCTGAGGAAGATGGAGTAAAGTCCATCAAAAGCTTCTACGATCTTGTGTTACTGTTTTCTCAAGTACCATTTCCAAGGTCCAAATCACTCTCACCTTTTCAAAGACCCTGTCGGACATGGACGTTCACGATGAGGCCCGTACTGAAGACAAAAGGCTGGATCAAGCTGAGGTAGCGCTTGGTGACCATGT
This sequence comes from Gadopsis marmoratus, assembly GCA_036023855.1. Taxonomy (NCBI): domain Eukaryota; kingdom Metazoa; phylum Chordata; class Actinopteri; order Centrarchiformes; family Percichthyidae; genus Gadopsis; species Gadopsis marmoratus. The sequence continues at coordinate 11,130 of JAVQJF010059316.1, forward strand.
AACGGGAGGTGTAGTTCAGAGTTGGAGGCAGGTGCAGAGGAGACTGGGTGATGTCATACCTGAAGGTAAACACCCAGGTTGAACAATCTTTAAAGTGACTCTTTTTTAATTTAAAGTTATGGCAAGAATTATGCTTTCCAGATTTATGTCTTCAGGTTTATTTGCCAACCAATAATTGAGAAACCCTAGTCTAAGGAATACATTGTGGTCTTTCTTGACTGCGCAGGCCACACAGGTGTTGGTACTGACCACGACAAGCTCCTGGCTCGACTAGAAAATGACCTGAAGGACAGTCAACAACTTGTCAGGCTACAACAGCAACTGCTGCAAGTATGATTGTCTGTCACGCACACACATTCTCATATTAATTCTTGCTGGCATCAGTAAGAATTGCACTCCTTGGTTTCTGCCTGTAGGACAGCCTTGCTTCACCTGTCCCCTCTGAACTGGCCGATTCCTACTTTTTGGAAGAGTGGGAACGTCTTCAGGCGCGCTGGGCAGAGCTTGACTATCAGAGGCGGACTTTTGAAAGGGAGAGGCAGTCCTTTACAGATGCTGCCATCCGACTAAGCCACGAGGTGGGAAGAAAAATGGGGCTGTTATCTTGGGTTTTAAAATGATATGACTGCTTAGATCATTTTATCATATGCTGTAGGTCCCTGCTGAGTTGAAAATTTAACATTGTAAGAGGTATTCACTGTTTGCGGGCACCTTGTCTAAAGATTAGATTGTGCTTTTACAGTAGTTTGCTCATACAAAATAGCACTGCATGCTGGCTTAAAAGGCTGCATGTTAATGTAATCTTTTGTCTACAGCGCCGTGATTTTGAGCGTGAGAAGGCCTCTCTCCTGAAGCATCAGTATCTGTGTGTCTCGCCTCTGTTTGATAAAGGAGCACCGAGCCACAACAGGACAGCGGGCACTGCTCTCGGTGAGTATGCAGTTAAATTAAGGGGTGGTGTGGTGGGAGATTGAGGTTTCACTGTGGTGAAATGATTTTACCACCTAAACACAATGTGTATATGCCTCCAGATATCTCAGGTTTTGGGCCCAGCAGCATATCTGACGGTCTTCCCACTACTCCATCTTCCACCAAGTCAGGGGCAGCTGCTGTTTCTGGATTACATCAGGGAAGAGTCAGAGTTCAAACCCCCAGCACTCCTGAACTCTACTCTGCCCTCAATCTGTCATATAGCTGCAGGTTAGTCTGGTCCTGCTTTCATAGCAGTTCAATTTTATTTATATAGCGCTATATCATAACAGAGTTATCTCATAGCACTTGTTAATATAGAGCAAGTCTAGACCAACTCTATATGTATAGACCCAACAATTCCACCATGAGCAGCACT